>JABUQX010080034.1:25000-40000 GCA_015478945.1 Trachelipus rathkii
CATAACATAAAAAACAAGTTCTTATACAGAAATCAACGAATATATGCTAACGTAACAAAGTTTTCACATTAATAAAGCTAACATAACAACAACAAACCTAACAAAACTTAAGCACGAATAAACTGCTAACATTAACAAAGTTCCACACTTAACAATAATAAAGTAACTAACATAGCATACATAAACGTAACCTATTCACACTTGTCAGCATAATCTCTAACTCTGATGTAATTTTTACATTAACATGCGTAAATATTTAACAAAAATTAATCATAACCTTGTATAATTATCATACTGATCAACGAATATATGCTGCTAACGCAACAAAGTTTTTACGTTAATAAACCTTACATAGCATAACCTGAACTAAGAATATAATGCACAACGATAAACCTAACACACCTTAACAACGAATAAACTGCTAACATTAAAGTTCCATACTTTAACAAGCATATGTAATAACATAACATACAAAAAACGTGTTGGTACCGACACCGATGCCGGAGCCGGTGCGGTGCTGAGTTAGTAAACATTCGTTTAGCCTCAGACTGACATTTCTATTTTCAAAATCTCGTTTTCTTTTTATAAACGTCAACTAAAATATATTATCTGCTATTTTTTATATTATAAGTTTATATAACATATATATTATATAACACATATAACATATTTATTATATAACACAGGTGTTCAGTTAGGCTTACATTGTAGACTTATCATCAGGTATACTTTCATGTTTATACAAAAGCTTTCACGAATGCGCTCACTCATCAACATAATTTCAATCTTTACTATACATAACCGAACAATTTTCAGTGACGAGCCCCACTACATAGAGATCACCCCAGAGAGACGCATGAAGACCCATCTCAGGGTACCCCGAAGATGATGTAAACGGTAAGGGCATCAGCCGCATATATATATATATATATTATATATATATAATATATACTATATATATATAATAATATATATATAATATATATATATATATATATATATATTATAATATATTATATATATATATATACCGACCCACTACAGGGAGATCACCCAGAGAGATGCATGAAGACCCATCTCGGGGTACCCCGAAGGGGGTGTAAGCGGTAAGGGTACAGCCCTTTGGGCTGAGCCCTTATGTACCGCTTACACCCTCTTCAGGGTACCCAGAGATGGGTCTTCATGCATCTCTTTCTGGTGATCTCGCCTTGTAGTGGGGCTGCAGTATATATATATATATATATATATATATATATATATCTATATATATATATATATATATATATATAATATATATATATATATATATATGGGCTGTGCCTTACCGTTTACATCCCCTTCCAGGGTTTTAACCCTGAGTGGTCTTCATGCTCTGCCTGGGGTGATCTCCATGTAGTGGGGCTCGTCGTTGAAAATTGTTTGGTTTATGTTATAGTAAAGATTGAGGATTATATTGAATGAGTGGCGAATTCGTCAAAGCTTTTGTAAAACATAAAGTATCGCCTTTATGATAAGTCTAAAATGTAAAGCCTAACTGAGCAACCTGTGTTATATAGCATCAAACCTTGGTAAGTTATTGATAGTTTCTTTGTAGGGTGGGGGGTAAAAGGCGTAGGTACGTTTGGTGCCTGCTGTGATAGTCACTTTTACTGGTATTAAGTCAGTGGGTAATTTGTTAATGTTGATTGTTTTATTCATACGTAAGGTATGTTTACGTTCTTAGTTTAGAGGTTGATATTATGTTAGCTTTTACTGGTTATTAAACTTTGATTATTAAAAATCTTATAACTACTAGCTACTAACTACTCTACTAACTAACTATTCCTACTACTACTTCTAATAATAATAAAAATATTACTATGTTAAGGTAAAAAATAACAATGATATGTTACAGATACGTTTGAAAAAAGTGTGAATAGGTTACCTTCTGTCTGCAATGTTAGTTACCTTAACAAAGTTCCATACTTAACAACAGTAATGTTGGCTGTTTATTCATGCGTAAGGTATGTTAGGTTCATCGTTGTACATTATATTTTTAGTTCAGGTTATGATATATTTGATTGTTTAAAAACTTTGTACGATTAGGCAATATATTTGTTTCAGTATAAAGAACTTATTTTGTTTGTTTATCCAAAATGATACTCGAAATATGCCTTGAATCATTAGATCAATAGATCATGGAAGGGTGGGGAGAGGGGAGTGGGGGATGGATGGTTTGATTTACTGATTTATGGATTTAGTTTTAAATCGGTAAAAAATTACGCTTTACTATGATATTTAATTTCAAAGAACTTATTTTTGTTTTGTTTGGATAAAACTTTGTTATTTTTATGTTATGTTTGGATAAAACTTTATGTTTGCAATTATTCGTTACGGATTATGATAGTTAGGTAAGGTTATGATAAATTTTTGTTAAATATATCTATGATAATGTAAAAATAAAAAAAAAAACTTGGTTTCTTTTCCCGTTAAAAAAAGTTTTAAACAAATAAAATAAAAAATAAATAAACAAAATTAAAAAGAATAAAAATTTGAAAAATAAATTGAAATAAAAAAAAATTACAATAAACAAATATATTTTGTTATGTTTACTGATGTTAAAACTTTATGTTAGCAGTTAGTTATTCGTGGTTCAATTTTTGTTAATTAGGTTATGGTATGATAAATATTACTATGTTAATATTAAATTAACATTTGTATGTCATAGATGTGATAGAACGTGTGAGATTGGTAAGTTTGGCCATAGGCAATCTAACAGAGCTATTTACAACCACCGCATTGATTAGCATTATTCGTTGAATCAGTATGATAGAATAGGTTATGTTTTGTGATAAATTTTTGTTAGGTTTGTTAAATATTACTATGTTAATAAACATAAAATAAAGTTATTAGCAAAAACAAAAATGTTTTAATTAACTTGTTATATTAAACTCTGCACAAACAAGAATCAGGGTATTGCGTAATATTTCGGAGGCGGAGGAGTTTGAAACAACTTCTCGATGTGTAATCTAATAATCCTAATGAATACGAAATACAAATACAAACGTGAAAACGAATTGCTCGTAAGACCTTAAACATGAAAATGCAAATACGACCAGAAAACGATTAGGGTGTAAAGCTTGTACATGAAATTATTATTGTTATTATCACTTTCTTTTTTTGTTTCTGTTGCAAATTCATGTTTAAACAATGCTGCACATGCTATGTTGTATAGACTTTTGAACTGTAATGGTTTCGTTCTTACGTCATATTTTGTTTACTTTTTTCTGATTAGTTGAAAGAAAGATCTCGATTACCTTTGGGGGCTGTTTACGCTTACGATTTCCATCAGTAGGACATTTTTCGCTGTGCCTGGCAACGGATGACATCTCTCGCATCTTAAGCTTGTTGTTGAATATCTTTTACGAGGAACTGCGTTATTTCCCGACGATGTTGTCATTTATATTTAATGGTAAACCAAATGGAAACCGATACATTGCTTGCATTCCAGCCAGAGGGGAAATATTAGGCCTTTATTCATATATGTTGAAGAATTCATCCAGATCATCGAGTGTGCTGCAAGCCTTTGATTAATGACTATGTATGTGGTCATCTCATGTATCACTCGCAGTGAAATATCTAGCTGGGGGGACAGTGTGAGAGGTTCTAATAGAATGGAGATGCTGTTTTCTCGTCGTGTGACAATATTTAAAGCCTTGATGTACGCAACTATTGAGCCCATCGACAGTGTGACCTTCTGGCGTACCGTGTATAGTTTTCACAGTTCGAACATCTGAAAATATTACAAGCTTTGATTAAAGTTGAAAAACGAATTAACAATCAGCATCTTTGAACGATGTTGACCATAAACTTTGAAGGACTTATACATATAGCGCAGGGTAATCTACGACTTATTTAGGACTGAAGGACATTTGTGGTTTGGTCCGTATAATGAGGTATACAAGGAGTATGTTAATTACCAACGTGAATAAGTTTACTTATCATCAGGTAGTGAGCGAGATGCAAGCATGAATCTAAATATGCTGAAGAATAGGTTAGTACAGCAGAACGCATTTATACTTACATCCTTTCAAGGGGAGTTGAATCTCTGGAGAGATATATTGAACTCACCCGTTTATTTGAATCCTATGTCCCCTGATTAGTTGAATTAATATATTTAATAAACATATGTTTTTATGTATTTATATAACGCTCCTTTCAATGAAAATTATGTTGTAAAAATGAAAACTTGTTTTACTTCCCTCCTATGTTCGCTTTATTGGTTAAGTCGTTAATGTTAGCAGTTTATTCGTGCTTAAGGTGTTAGGCTTGTTGTTGTAAGCCATTATATTTTTTAGATTCAGGTGTGCTATGTTGCTTTATTAATGTAAAACTTTTGTTACGTTAGCTATATTCTGGGGCTGTGTATAAAGAACTTGTTTTTTATGTTATGTTTATCCGAAATGATACTCGAAATATGATATGAAACAATAGATCAATAGATCATGGGAAGGTGGACAGAGGGGGTGGAGAGTGGGGGGGGGGGGGTTTGATTTACTGGTTTATTGATTTACTGCTTTAGAGTGTGCAAAACATAAATTTTTTACGTTATAATACTGAAAAGTATAAAAATTTTAAGTGAAAATTATTATTTTTTAAAAAAAATAAAAATAAATAAAAATATTCAAAATT
Organism: Trachelipus rathkii; assembly: GCA_015478945.1. Lineage (NCBI taxonomy): Eukaryota > Metazoa > Arthropoda > Malacostraca > Isopoda > Trachelipodidae > Trachelipus > Trachelipus rathkii. The sequence goes on from JABUQX010080034.1 coordinate 29,672, forward strand.
TCAAAAAAAAAAAATAAATAAATTGAAAACAAAAATTAAACAAAGAATAAATATAAAATGAAACTTATAATATAAAAATAGCAAACAATATATTTTAGTTGACGTTTATAAAAAGAAAACGAGATTTTTGGAAAATAGAAATGTCAAGTCTGAGGCATAAACGAATTGTTTACTAACTCAGCCACCGCCACCGGCCTCCCGCATCGGTGTCGGTACACACTTTTTTGTATGCTATGTTAGTTACTTTATTATTGTTAAGTATGGAACTTTGTTAATGTTAGCAGTTTATTCGTGCTTAATGTGTGTTAGGTTTATCGTTGTGCATTATATTCTTAGTTCAGGTTATGCTATGTAAGGTTTATTAATGTAAAAACTTTGTTGCGTTAACATATATTCGTTGATCAGTATGATAATTATACAAGGTTATGATTAATTTTTGTTAAATTTTACCATGTTAATGTAAAGTTAATATTCGTATGTTAGAGATAGGCTTGACAAAGTGTGAATAGGTTACTACGTTTTTGTATGCTATGTTAGTTACTTCACTGTTGTTAAGTGCGGAACTTTGTTAATGTTAGCAGTTTATTCGTGCTTAAGTTGTTAAGTTTGTTGTTGTACATTATATTCTTAGTTCAGGTGATGCTATGTTAGCTTTATTAATGTGAAAACTTTGTTACGTTAGCATATATTTGATCAGTGTATAAAGAACTTGTTTTTATGTTATGTTTATCCAAAATGATACTCGAGATGTGACTTGAATCTGTAGGTCAATAGATCAATAGAACATGGATGGGCGGAAGGTGTTTTGTTGGTGGCTTGATTTACTGATTTAACTATTTTAAAGTGTGTAAAAAACGCAAAATTGTTTTAATTTTTTATTTTTATTTTATTTTCTTATTTTTCTTTTTTTTATAATTTTTTTCCTTGAAGGTTCTGAAACCATCATATTTCAGATCTACAGACCAGATAACATATATAAGAATACCAACATTGTTGTTATACGAATGTTTACTATCTAGGCACCGCGCCGGAGCTAGCACCGGTGCCGGTACTGACTCAGACTCCTCTGACTCCATCCTTCTCTGACTCCATCCTTCTCTGATACCGACTCTGACTCCTTTTTCCACTTCTCTTATGCTTTCCGTTCATTTACGAACTTATAACCATTTACGAACTTATAACCATCATATTCGAGATCTACGGGTTTGATAACATATATAAGGATATAAATATTGTATTATTATACAAATATTTACTAACTCGGCACCGCACCGGAACCACCACCGGTGCCATTTTCGGAACGAAAAAACAATGAAAAAAAAAACAAACCCATCATATACAGGACATCTTACTTTATCACCATGCTCAATTTCACAAAAAAAAAGTCAAGACAATTACCAAAAAAACAAAAAAAAAAAAAAAAAAAAAAAAAAAAAAAAAAAAAAAACCCGAGAAAAACAAAAATGAAAAAAATCACCCCATCATACCAGGACCTCATAATCTATCACCATGTTCAGTTTCTCAACAATAAGTCAAACAAATTAATCAAAAAATAATAATATAAAAAATTTTTTTTTTTAAAATAAACACTAACACATCATAACCAGGAACTTCAGACTGTATCACCAAAACTCATTATCATAACAGAAAGTAAAACCGATCAACAAAAAAACGAATAAAACAAAACGAAAACAAGGAAAAAAACCAAACCCCATCAATGTATAGGACACTTAGTTTATCACCATGCTCAATTTTCACAAAAAAAAAAAAAAAAAAAAAAAAAATTAAAAAACCGCCCCATCATAACCAGGACCTCATAATCTATCACCATGTTCAATTTCACAACAATAAGTCAAACCAATTAACCAAAAAAAGAAAGAAATTTAAAAAAAAATAAAAAAAATAATATATATATATATATATATATATATATATATATATATATATATATATATATATATATATATATATAAATATATCTCTTATATTATATATATATACGAGAATACCGGTCACCTTTTTCCATATGGGGTGTTAAGATTGAGAGAGATACCATGTCTCAAACTCTATCCGGTGTGTGGTGCCCGGTGCAGAGCGGTGCGAGGATACGCGGGTCGGCGGGGAGACAAAGGCAACGCTTTGAACAGCAATTATACATGATTAACAAATAATAATAAAATAACCTAGGTAATGATGCCTAAAATATCTCAATCCACCCTTATTTTGGATGTGTACGCATGCTCGAGCGCGTAAATATCGATTCCCTACGAGTATCGATTTCGACTCAAAATCGATCCCCGTAGGGGATCGATTTTTCGACGAAGAACCCGAGCAGGAGCGATCGCAACCGGAGTCGGAATCGGAGAGGGCAGACATTGCGGGGTCATATACGGTGATGATATAATATATATTATATATATATATATTATATATATATATATATATATATACTATATATATATATATATATATATATATATATATATATAAATAATTTTTTAATTTATTTATTTATTTATTTATTTATTATTTATTTATTTATTATTTATTTATTTTTATTTAAATAAATAAAAACAAATGAAAAATGAAAATTCCGAGAAATAGATAACAAACGCGCTCGAGACGTCGTGACCTTGTTAGCTAGCGCTCAACCCTTGCCTGCCGGCTAAACTACTTTATAATATATCTATATTATATATTATAATATATATTATATATATATATCTATATATTATATATATATTATATATATTATATATATAATATATATATATATATATATATATAATATATATATATATATATTAATATATAAGTTATATATATATATATATGGTCAAGTGTCTAAAGCTGACATCATATAACTCGAGAACGGCAGCACCTACAGTAAAACAAATAATATATTTGGAATCAGCGGATTAAGTTTTAAGAAGGGGTTTTTAAATTTTTTTTTTTTTTTTTTTTTTGCATTTTATTTGATTTGAAATAAATTAAAAAAAAAAAATTCCACCATTTAGAAAGCTCGAGCCCACGATGGACGAAGTCCCCCCGTCGTTCACCGGGAGGCCGAGAGACCCCGACTCTGCATCATTTCTGGTATCCTATGGTATCCTTTAGTTAAAGTAATACAAAAGTGTAAAGGGAAGTAAAATTCTTTTTTTTTAACTAAAGGAAAACCATAGGGTAAACCGCAAAGATAGCTAGAGTTTTGGCCTCCCGGTGGACGACGGGGGACTTCCGTCCCCCCTCTGTCCCCGGTCGGCTGTGAGCCCCTAAATGGGAATTTTTTTTTTTTGAAATATTTAAAAAAAATTTTTTAATTTTTTTTAAATTTAAAAAAAAAAAAATTAATAAACCCCTTAAAGTTTTTGCTGATTCCAAATATATAATTTGTTTACTGTAGGTGCTGGCCGTTCTCGAGTTACATGATGTTAGCTTTAGACACTCTGACACACACACACACACACACACACGACATATATATATATAATATATATATATATATATATTATTATATATTATATATATAATATATATAATATATACTATATATATATATATTATATATATATATATATATAATATATATAATAATATATATTGAAAAACATGAAAAAATAGGTGATTCGATAACCGGAAATAGTATCAACACATCGGTATGTCATCGAAATATAAAAATACCGACAAATAGAAACGTTTTGAGCATCCATAAATATAACTACCCTTTTGAAACCAGCGTTAATAAAAAGAAATATGGTGGTGACCTCTCAATTTTTAAGGTTAACAGCATATAAAATATATCGTTTTAAAAGGGGGCCGGGACCGATTTTTTTATTTTTTTATTTTTTTGACCACTTCATACGGATTGAACCGTTAATAAACACTTGTTTGACGTTGTAAAATATAAAAGACAATAAAATTATGTAACATCAATTTTACAACTTTGTCCTAAGAAGAACTTACGATAATGCGTCATATGAAAATATAAAATTATAAAATGCATTTTCAAAAACTAGTCCTTGAAGAATTTGTTAATAAATTCGTACTTAAATAGCTTTTATGGCCATCCAGCACTCGTAAGATTTATTAAACTTTTTATAACACACACACACACACACATCACAACACAACACAACACAACACACACACACACACACACCACAACAACACACACACACACACACACTTACACCACCCACCCAACACACCCACTCTCACCAAACCACACACACAACACACACACACACACACACACACACACAACACACACACACACAAATACACACCACACATATATTATTATATATTATAAATATAATATATATATATATCTATATATATATATATATATATTATATATATATATATTTATATATATATATATAATATATATATTAATATATAAATATATATATTATATATATGGTATTGAGTCACAGGGCCACAATCCATATCTCAAAAAACTACAACAGCTACCAGGAAAAGGAATACATTGCTGGAATGCTGGTCCAATTTTAGTGGCGGAAAATGTAAAAAAAAAAAAAAACAGAAAAAAAAATTAAATAAAAAAAATTATATCTCAAAAACTACAATTAACTAAACAGCGAAAAGGAATACATTTTTTTGGAATCCTAGTAAAAGTTTGGATAGGAAAATTGTAAAACAAATAAAAATAAAAAAATTTATTGTTTAAAAAATTATTTTAAATGATTAGAGGCCTATTTAGAGACCTTTTATTGGTTACTTTTTAAAATAAATAGACTTTCCATTAAATTTTGCTTTTTTTTTTAACTAAAGAATACCCCAAGGGTATCACCGCACCGATGGCAGGAGTCGGGGTCTCTCGGCCTTCCGGGACCTACGGGTCAGGAACTAATTCCCGCCCCTCCGGGAGGGTCCCGGAACCCCCGCTCTTTGGTATTGGGTGTCGCGGGGTTCCTCCGCCCCCCCTACGGGGTATGGAAAAACGGGTCTCCCCTGTGTTCCCCATCGGCTCGAGCCCTAAATTGCCTTGTAATCCTTCAAATAATAATATATATACTAATGTCCCAGCACCCCCCCCAAAAAAATAGCCAATTTTTATGTCTTAATTTTTTTTTATTTAATTTTTTTTTACATTTTCCGAAAACCAAAATTTTACAAGGATTCCCAAAATGTGTATTTTATTTTGCTGTAGCTTTTGTAGTTTTCGAGGATATATTTTTTTTTTTATCAGTTTCTCGGTAAATTTTGCCCGGATTCCAGCAATGTATTCCTTTTTCCGGTAGCTGTAGTAGTTTTTAAGATATGGATTGTGGCTCTTCTAAGAGGCTGGCCTATATATATTATATATATATATATAATATATATATATATATATATATATATATATATATATATATATATATATATATCTATATATATATATATATATATAAAATAAATAACAATATAAATTTAAATTAATAAAATTTATTATATATATATATATATAGTAGTACAACCATGTCTTCCGGTACCTAGATCGTCAACTTTTAACTGCATATTATTTATAGGGAATCATTAATATATAATATATATAATATATATATATATATATATATAATTATATCATATATAATATATATATATATATATATATATATATATATATATATATATAGTATATATATATATATATATATATATATATATATATATATATATATAGTAACAACCGCATGTCTTCCGGTACCAGATCTGTCAACTTTTAGCTGCATATTATTTATTAGGGAATCGGAGACCTAGTATCTCCTTCAAACTTGGTAGCCCATCTGATGACGTTACCTCGTTGCAAACGATTTATTTATTTATAAATTTTTACAGTTTAAAATTAATATAAAACAAAATTAAAGTATAAGGAAAAAAATCTAAGAAAATAATATAAATATTAAAACATAAATAAATAAATCATTATAAAATAAAACGAATAAAATAAAACATATATGAGTTGGCCTTTTGTGACAAGGAATGTTCCTTTAATATATTTATTTTAACCATCTACATGTATTTCCCTAAGATTCCTATTTAATTGCATAAAAAAAACAAAAACAAATATACAACTAATGAGGTTAAGATTATAATGAGGTTATGATAATCATATAGATTATATAGAAAATAATATAAATATGAAAACATGATAAATAAATAAAACGATATAAAAATGAAAGTACAAATACTAAATTGATACACGAATATAATGAAATAGAATTAACATCAAAAGATAGTGGATAAATAAAACGAGGACGAGGTTTCGAGTCCGTGCACAACAGCCCATAGGAACAGTGCTAGCGTTCCAAAGTTGGTTTTGGCTATGGCGTAGTTAAAAACGATGAAAAAAAAAGTTATATATATATATATATATATTATAATATAATATATATATATATATAATATACTATATATATATATATATTATAATATATATTATATAAATTAAAAAGAATAATACATATTTTAATATATATACTATATATATATATATATATATTTATATATATATATATATAGTTATATAGTATATATATATATATATATATATATTAGTGAGCGTGAAGAATCGGACCCAGAAACCGGAAGTGACGTCATTATCGCTGCTGGTGATAAGGCGGCTCATCAAAGGCGAAGCCGCTGATAAGGATGCTCGTCTTCGTTTGTGATAAGGTTTTGGGAAAACCTCGTATGATTTTTGAAGGATTCATACCATGGTTTTAGTATGGTTTTGTACCCTACCCCCCTTTCAATACCACTTTTTTTTTTTTTTTTTTGCTCCGAGATCGAACAAGGTGTTGACTAGTATGTTTTGAGATATACCGAGTCGATTCCCGCTGTTGAAGAGCAGGGCGTTTCAATCGTTATGGTTTTAGAGCGCATCAACATGTGTTTTGTGTGGCCGGCTTACCCTTCATCAAAAACCTATCATGACGGCTGTCAAACAGGGGTAGAGAACGTCCCAAAAATAAGATTCCCTTGTCACGAACGCCATAGTCCCCATAGGCCCAGAGGGGGTCATTTATTTGGGTTTATTCGACATCAAATGAATTCAAAAGCCATACCCTATCAACGGCGGTGTTAGAGACATCGTATCCTCTTCAAGCTTGACATGACTTCTTTATATGGGTCAACATAGTCATAGACGCTGTATCGTAGAGCTACGCATATGGGGAAGGGGGGTGCTGGCCCCCCAAAACCTTAAAAAGTGACATAGAAGGCTGAAATGTGGTAAGCGGTTAGATGAGAATGAATGAAAAAGAATGCCGATGTTAAATTAAGTGGCGAAGCATATGGGCCGGAGCCGGAGCCAGACTGAAAAACCTAAGAAATAGACTTAAAAGGTTGAATTTTGGAGCGGTTAGAAGAGAATGAATGAATTAGAGTACTGAGGATTAGCTAAGTACCGGCTCAAATGAGTGGGTGCTGTGCTGTGTGGTGCAGCATTAACAAACATGTACTTAACACCTTAATATTCGGATAAATGAGGTGTCTTTACCTATGTTTTCACTGATGTAAAACTCATTTTTGGGGGTTTCATAACCCTGAAATGAGTGAGGGTTTCCCTAGGAGGGGTCCCTTGAAAAAAAAAAAAGAAGAAAAATAGCGGAGATGAAGACGAAATAAGAAGATAGATGACGGTTTCAACTCTCTAAAGGGTCACGTGAAGGCCAGAGCGAGCGCGAAGGTGCCAGTGCGCGCATGCGCGACCACGCCGTGAAACCGACGCGTGCGCAATATTACCTTGCGTACGCAAAAATATTTCGTAGTTGTGACGTTTATAACATTTTGTATTTTTTTTTTAAATAATCCGTTTTCTACACTATGAGTCAACCATTTTATTTCGTATTTAAACATTTTTAATTTTATTTATAGGAAATCCTGGTTCATTATTAATTTTTTTTTAATAAAACCTGTTTTTATCGATTCTAAAGCTATAACTCAATAAGGCAGTAGCGCAAATAGTTCCAGAGGGGCCCTCTCCTCACCCCGGATATCCACTTTGTCCTTACGGTTTTATAGCCATACTGTAAGGCTTTACTGTTTCAAGTCCTATCTAAAACTTCATTGCTTATTATATATATATATATATATATATATTATATATATATATATATATATATATATATATAATATATATATATATACTACATACTACATTTCTGCCCCTGGCCCACCTTATTGGAGGGCCACACCGGCCTCCAGAAGCCGGTCACGCATTGGGCGGTCCACAGGTCAAGAATAGAAGTTACAGTAAAGGTGGTACGGGGAGCGTCGAGGGCGGGGCACTCCAGAAGGAAGTGCTCCATTGTGTCCGGGGATATACGACATCTAGTGCAGATAGGGGATATAACGTTGTCAAGTTTGAATCTGAATTTATATTGCATAAGATTTGGGTGGTGGCCTGATCTGCACCGGGCGAGGTTAATTTGGTTTCTTCTGGACAGTGATTCTTCTGTATGGGAGATGTTTTGGGGATGGGGTTGGTTTAGTAGATTGTTATTGGGGCGATTTTGTAGATATGTGTTAGTTAGTTGTGTATGGATGTGAGAGAGCCAAAGACCTTTTTTGGGGGTGGGGAGGATGTTGTTGTAGATGTCATTATAAAGTTTGGCTGGTGACGAAAGGGGGGGACTTTTTGGGCTGTGTCGGGGGGGGGGGGTTGGCGAGTATTTGGTGGCATGGATGGGTTGGATTGAGTGTTTTCTGGAAAAATTGTGTCCCTACCATCTTCAAGTGGGTAGGGATGGAAGGATGTGTGTCTCGTCATGTAAATGCTGAATGGGGGTTGTTTTGGTACATCCAGTGATTATTCTAAGGGCAGTGTTTTTTGTAACTTGTAATTTATTTAAGTTGGATTGTGATAGTGCTGAGAACCATGCGGGGAGGCATAGGTTTAATATTATGTCCTGAGGAGTTGTTTGTAGATTGTGGTAAGGGTGTGTTTTTTTCTGTCGCTGAAGTTGTGTTGGGAAGGGGTTCGGAGGGTGTTTAATTTCCGTTTGGTTGAGGAAGTAATTTGGTCGCTTGGGGGGAGAAAGTCATATGTGTGTCCGTAAGTGAGTCCTAATATTTTTGGGGTTTTGTTTAGGGGAAGGAGGTTGTTGTTCAAGTAGACTATTGGGTGGAGTGAGGATTGGTGGCGGTCAGTGGTTAGGAGGGTAATGGAGGATTTAAGGGGGGAAGCTGTCATTCTGTTGTTGAGTAGCCAAGTTTCTAATAATTGTAGGTATTCTTGGGTGTGCTGGGTGGCAGTGTTTACAAGTGGGTGTTGGGAAATGAGACTGATGTCGTCTGCGTAAGTAATTAGTTTGGTGGATTGGTTGGTAGGGGTGGGCAGATCTGCTGTAAAGAGATTGAAGAGGAATGGAGAGAGAATGGCGCCCTGTGGAACGCCGTTTTGCAGTTTGATGGAGTGTGAGAGGGTGTTTTTATAAAGGACTTTGGCATATCTATTGGTAAGGAAATTTGAAAGCCACTTTTTATCATTGTTTTCTAGGGGGGATTGGAGAATTTTTTGTATAAGGATATATGTGGGGACAGTGTCAAAGGCTTTGTTAATGTCAATGGCTGTAAGTATGGATCTGTGTGATGGGGATTGGTTGAAGCCATTAATTATGTGTTGTGTGAGGGAGGTGGAGGGCTGTTGTTGTTGAATGATTGCTTTAAATCCATGTTGGAATTCTGGAAGGGTGATGTGTTGGGATATTTTTTTTAATATTAGTTTCTCCAGCAGTTTTGCTGATGGTGGAGAGAAGAGCACGATTGGGCGATAGGAGGATGGGGAATTGGGGTCTTTTTTAGGTTTCAATTTTGGGATAATGAATGCTTGTTTCCAGAGTGGGGGTATATAATTAAGTTTCCAGGATTTGTTAAAGATTTCCGTGATGAGGAGAATTGCTTTTCCTCCTAGGTGCTTCAGGTGGAAGTTTGAAATTGAGTCTGGTCCTGTTGCTGGTGAATTTTTAAGGGTTTTGATTGTCTCTGATATCATGTTGGTTGTAAAAGGGGGTGGAGGGTTGTGATCTGAAGGAATTTTTTTTTGAGTTTTGTTTTTTTTTTTGTTAACCTATTAATGGGGAGAGTAGGTTTACGGGAGATATTAGCGTAGTGTTTTGCGAGGCTGTCTGCTTGTTGTTTTGGGGAAGGGAGTGAGTTGTCGGGCAAGGAGGGATTCGTGTGAGGGAGGGGGGTTGTTTTGTGAGTTGTTTAAGTTTTTTGATAAACCTGCAGGTTTTCCTTATTATCTATGCCGTGAGATATTGTTTTTGTAGTATTCTTAAACTTATTAAAGTAGTGTTAGTGGTTATGGATTTGAAA
>JABUQX010080034.1:52500-55000 GCA_015478945.1 Trachelipus rathkii
ATTTAAAGTCTTCCTACAAAAAGGAAAAGTGTTTGGCTCTTCGATGCTCCATCTGGTCGGACCTGCTTTCGTATTTCTTTGATTTCACAATGAATGATTACTGCTTACGTGGGAAGGGCCATGACAATGTGTAAAACGCTTATCCGAGATTATTCTCTCTGCCATGAAGGCGTACATTCATATTCTTTCCCTTCACCTAAAATTAACTTAGCTTGGCTTGACTCCGCTTATTCTCCTATTAATCGACACATGGAAGCTTCCTTCAATAATTACAGCCGTCTTCAATCTCTAGAAAATCGGGCTATTTATATTTCATTTAGGAATCGTGCAAAATCAATTCACGGTTATACAAAAAACTCTTCATTACGTAGAAAATGCAGTGATTCTTCTAGGTCCTCTTCATCTCGACCTTTTATTGTATTATGCAAAAAATGTCAGCTCTAACTTTGCTACTTCCACATTCCCTATTTTAGTATCTTCCGATGGAATAACTGTCATCTTATCTTCTGTAAAAGCTGAACGCTTCGCTCAAACCTTTGCTTCTAGCTCTCAACTCTTGAAATTTCCCAAGCTATTCTCCTTCTCCACCCCATTTATGTCTAACATCATAATTTATTTCATTATTGTTATTATTTATTTAATTATTGCTTTATTCTACTCTCTCTCTCTCTCTCTCTCTCTCTCTCTCTCTCTCTCTCTCTCTCCTCTCTCCCTCTCTCTCTCCTTCTCTCTCTCTCTTCTCTCTCTCTCTCTCTTTCTCTCTCTCTCTTTTTTTCTCTCTCTCTCTCTCTTCTCTCTCTCTCTCTCTCTCTCTCTCTCTCTCTCTCTCTCTCTCTCTCTCTCTCTCTCTCTCTCTCTCTCTCTCTCTCTCTCTCTCTCTCTCTGACCTTAACATCAAGAGGGTATATGACCCTGAGGTATTTCATGTGTGGTTCTTAAAATTTGATCTTCTGAGCTTGCTCCAAGGGTTAGAAAACTGTCTTTTCACTTCGATATTTCCTTTCTGCTTGAAACGGAAACTCATTCAACCTGTGCCAAACAATGGAGTAACCATCTAACTATCGTTCAAAAGCGAAAACCTCGGTTCATCCTAAAGTTTTCGAATCTATCATCAAAAAAGAAGATTTGGAAACATTTTAATTCTTCGAATCTAGTCTTTTATCGTCAATATGGCTTTCGTAAGAAACGGCCAATTGGTGGTCTTCTTTCTGTTCTTCCTGATTCTTGATCCTCAGCTATTCGACATTTCATTGCATCTTTTGCTGTGGAGACAGAAATATCGTTGGCATTTGAGAGATTCTAGCACAAAACTTTGATTTCTAAACTTCCCTCTTACGGTATCTATCATTTCCCACTATTTCTTTTTCGGTCATTTTATTGCAGCTGTTGTAGACGGCCACCGTTCATCCTTTAAACCAATTAATAGTGGTTTTTCTCTAGGTTCTGTCCTACCACAAGCTCCTCCAGTTTAGAAGTCGGCCCGCTTAATAGCAATTATCGCCTGATAGGATGATTGCCTTGAAACAGCAGACTCCTGAGCTTTCTCCTATCTCTAATTTAGATCAAGAAAACATGGTAGCTTTTTTTACCTACCTCAAAAAAGCATTTTTTTCATTTATCTGCTAGAAATAATCTTCCACTAACCTTCCACACAACTCAAACCTCCACCTGTTCTTAATATTATTGGCGTTTCTTATTCACGTGACCTTAATTATAAGGATCACATTATTTTTCTTTCTAAGCAAGCTTCAAAGGGTCTGGATGTTCTGAGGCTATATCGGAATTACTTCTCACCACTTCAGTTGTTGGCTCTGTATTGCGGCATTGTTTGCCCTTGCATGGAGTATGAGTTACATATCTTAGGTGATTCCACACACACCGTCCTCCTTGATAAAGCTCATTCTAACACTTTTTCCCTAACCTTCCCCAACATCTTTAAAGCTGGCGAATTTTTGCCTCATTCTCCACATATTGCCACTGATAAAAAGGACACCGCCCTTCTGAACTCTCTAGTCGGGTACTTCCTCCTTTAAGGAGAACCTTTGAGACAAGTCTTTTATACAATCTCATTCTTTCTCTGTCCAATTCTCTGACCCTAAACTTATTTTCTATGCTCAATCTTTCATGTACTCCACTGGTAATATCTGGAACACACTTTCATCATCTAATTTTCCAACATGATTTGACATGCGCACTTTCAAACGCCGTGTATCGGGACATATCGGTCTTTAATTTGATCTTGGATCCTGGTTCTCGCCCGAGAAAATACAAAAAAAAAGCGAAATAAATTTTATTATTATTATTATTATTATTATTATTATTATTATTATTATTATTATTATTATTATTATTATTATTATTATTATTATTATTGCTGTTGTTTTTGTTGTTTGTGGTTATTGTTGTTTGATGTGGTTGTTGTTTACGAAATTAAGAACTAGTTAATATATTGTTTTAATTATATAAGCCTCCCTGGTAAAATCAAATATTTATTTACTCA
>JABUQX010080034.1:65000-70845 GCA_015478945.1 Trachelipus rathkii
CCGAGGCGATTTAGGCCTAATTCCAGGTCAAAATATATTTTCCAAACTGACCTTTTTCTAGGTGAAAATGTGATGCAATAAACTTACGTTAGGCCTTAAATTTAGGTAATCTTTTTTGTATCCAGGGCTGATTTAAGCCTAATACCAGGTCAAAAGGTAATTCCAGTATAGACAAGAATCGAGAATCAATGTTGTTATTCGTTTTAGCTGTTAAGCGGTGCACAAGTTCTCTGATTTGTATTAAAAGTGTTTTATTTTTACTAAGTGTATATCATATTTATAATAATAAATACTTACATTGAGAAATAATTATTAATTTCACTAAAATAGATAATAATTAATTCACTAGATTTATAGTAGATCACGTGAAGCCCAACGCAAGAGCGCCCGCAAGCGCGACCCGGTGCGGAACAGCCGCATGAACCCGCCGGCGTAATATTACTACGCGGTCGCGAAAATATGGGGCGTTGTATTTCAAAGTGGTAGGGCATACATCCTAGAGGATGATATCTTTTGGACACCGTCCCCTTCAGTATGTATAATATTAGTTTGTGTACTGGATCAAGGTATATTTACGAACCTTATAACATATGTTCAAGCGGATTAGTTTATTTAAAATCCTGATATATCTAGGTTTATTACAAACCAAGTGAGATATTCTGGATGGTTACCGAATGCATACAACAGCTGATGTAGAAGAGGTATGAACTTACATACTTCGATGTAATTTTGAAATATAATTATATGATACCAATACTGGAATTCCATACCAGCTGAAATTAAGGCATTGTACAAGGAGGGGAAGTTTATCATGCATGTATATTTAACTAAGATTGTAATTATGTAATAATATTTTAGAATAAACAACTTTTTCATAACTTATACACAGAGAAGATTAAAATCGTAAAGACATACCTTAAAAAGGGAGGGTATGGGATAACTTCTATACATTAACTCTACGCTCTATGTAGGTGTAGCTTTAAGGCATATAAAACTTGTTTTACATACCTTAAAGTAATAAGATCTTAAAGTCATACCACAAAGAGGAACATGGACAGCGTCACACCCTGACTATTTGTTCTATTTCCCTTAAGGAATTATAACTTTAGGATAAATAAAACAACCTGCTTTTCTACAAAACAAAATGTTCTTTTCAAAACTAAATGTTTTTCAAGAAACTTTACCAGTGAAATGGTATTTTCTATAAATAAAATTAAAAATGTTCAAGTAAGAAATAAAATGAACGTTTCATAATATAGGAAACGGTATATTTGAAAATACAAAATGATGTAATGAAAGTTTACAACGGTCTATCATAAAGAAAATATTTTCGCGACCGCGTAGTAATATTACGCCGGCGGGTTCATGCGGCTGTTCCGCACCGGGTCGCGCTTGCGGGCGCTCTTGCGTTGGGCTTCACGTGATCTACTATAAATCTAGTGAATTAATTATTATCTATTTTAGTGGAAATTAATAATTAATTTCTCAATGTAAGTAGTATTTATATTATAAATATGATATACACTTTAGTAAAAATAAAAACACTTTAATACAAAATCAGAGAACTTGCACCGCTTAACAGCTGAAAACTAATAACAAACATTGATTCTCGATTCTTGTCTATACTGGAATTACCTTTTGACCTGGTATTAGGCTTAAATCAGCCCTGGATACAAAAAAGGATTATCCTAAATTTAGGCCTAACGTAGTTATTGCACCACATTTTACAGAAAAAGGTCAGTTTGAAATATATTTTTGACCTGGAATTAGGCCTAAATCGCCTCGGGGTACAAAAAGGTTTATCCTAAATTTAGGCCTAAAGTAGTTATTTCAACACATTTTACAGAGAGAGGTCAGTTTCGTATCTGTAAGGAGTGCGGGTTGTTGTGTTTTCTCGTGTTGGATTGTCAATGTACATAGATAATTAATAATAATAATAAAGAAAATCCGAATTATTTAAAAAAACTTTGAAAATATTTTTAGTTAACATTTAGCGAATAATATAAAGGGATATTAAAATAAAGTGAATAATTGTTATTTTTAAATAAAAAACCTAGAAAGAATTTTAAAAAATACTGTTATGTAACGAGAAGAACTTATTTTGTTATTTTTATACTTATTACATGGCTAAAGATAATGTAAAGCAGTAAGTCAGTAGAACAAAACGTGGCATAGCTTGGTGTAGAGGGGTGCTAGGGGCTGACCTTACTGATTTACTGATTTATTGCTTTTTAGTAAAAATTATTTTAAAACTTGATAGTTATAAAATTTATAAACAAAAAAAGTATTAACAGTTAATAATAAATTCTTTGTTCAAAGATGATGATTTATTATAGAAGTTTTAAAAACTTTGAAATATTTTTAGTTATAATTGAATGAGTAATATAAAATGTACGTGTTTAATTAAAACAAAAATGTTTAATAAATTATAGGTTATGTTCATTACAAAAGAACTTATTTAATATGTTTAAACAGTGGTGTGTGGTGTGTGTGGTGTGTGTGTGTGTGCGTGTGTGTTGTGTGTGTGCGTTTGTTGTGTGTTTGTGTGTGAGGTGTATGTTCGTGGTGTGGGTGGTGGGTTGTGTGTGATGTGTGGTGTGTGTTGTGTGTGTGTTAAATAATAATAACAATAGGCGTGAAGTAAATAAAATAAATATATTAAAATAAAAAAATAATAATAAATAAAAAATAACAATAATAAAAAATAATAATAATGAAAATAAAAATAATATAAATAATTAAAAATAATAATATAATATTAAAAATAAATAAAAAGTATTAAAACAAAAATAAAAAATATAAAAGAAAACATAATGGGTTAATAAATATATGACTTAAAGCACAGTAAAACATATGAGTTTAAGCAGTAAAACATGAGTTAAAAGCAGTAAAACATGAGTTAAGCAGTAAAACATATGAGTTAAAGCAGCAAAACATGAGTTAAAGCAGTAATACATGAGTTAAAGCAGTAAAACATGATAAAAAAAAAAAAAAAAAAAACCAGTAAAGCAGTAAAACAAGAGCATACTAATCCCCTTGTTGCTATGCAACACCTCTATTGATTACTGATTTACTGCTTTAAGGTATGTAATGTTAATAAATATATGAGTTAAAGCAGTAAAACATATGAGTTAAAGCAGTAAAACATGAGTTAAAGCAGTAAAGCAGTAAAACAAAAGCATACTAATCCCCTTGTTGTTATGTAACACCTTATTGATTTACTGATTTACTGCCCTGGTTAAGGTATGTAATGTTAATAAATATATGAGTAAAGCAGTAAAAAAACATATAGTTAAAGCAGTAAAACATTGAGTTAAAGCAGTAAAGCAGTAAAACAAAAGCATACTAATCCCCTTTGTTGCTGTGTAACACCTCTATGATTTCTTGATTTACGGCCTTAAGTATGTAATGGTTAATAAATATATAGTTAAAGCAGTAAAACATATGAGTTAAAGCAGTAAACATGAGTTAAAGCCAGTAAAAGCAGTAAAACCAAAAGCATACTAGCCCTTGTTGCTAGTGTAACACCTCTATTGATTACTGATTACTGCTTTAAGGTCTGTAAAGTATATGTTTTTAATAAAATTTCGTACAATTGTAGTAAAATAAAATGATTATATATCAGGCACTCTGGCTTTTTCTTCCTTTCTCCTTCCTCATTCTTTTTCATTATTTATATTGGTATAACTTCTTAAATAGATTTCTAATTTTTAATGTTATTGCTCAGCTTTTCCTGGTTTTAGAGTGTAACTACACGACCTCAGTACTCGACTCATCAATTGTGAATTAGTCGCTGATGGGGCTTTACCCCAAACGCTCCTCTGGATACCGTTCCTTGATCCATGACTCATTTTTATTTTAAAATGAAGGTTAATATGTGTTATATATAAATATATAAATATATATATATATATATAATATATATATATGATATATATATATATTTTTTTATTTTTATTTTTTTTTTTGTTTTTTTTTTGTTTTTTGTTGTATTATATAATTTATATGTATATATATATTATATATATATATATATATATATATATATATATATATATATATATATATATATATATATATATATATATATATGTGTGTGTGTGTGTGTGTAGTTGTAGGTGTAGGTGTGAGCTACGGCGGGTGTATGTATCTAGGGTGGGTGTATGTATCTATGGCGGGGTTGGTGAGGGTAGGTGTGTGTGTGTATATAGGATAGGTGTATGTGTCTAGGTATGTGTGTTTGTGTGTGTGTAGGCTTAGGTGTGAGCGTAAGTGCCTATGGGTGGGTGTATGTGTGTATAAAAAGCCTAGCGGGTGTGTGTGTGTATAAATAGCCTAGCGGGTGTGCGTGTGTGCATAAGTGTATAGTTTGGCGTAGGCGTGCGGTGTAGGTGTGTGAGCTAGCGGTTAATGTATCTAGCGTGTGGGTGTATGTTTGTATTAAATGTGTAAGGTGTAGGTGTGAGCTTGCTTAGGTTGGAATGTATGTATCTAGGGTGGGTGTATGTGTGTCATAGTGTGTGTAGGTGTAGGTGTGAGCTAGGGGGGTGTATGTATCTATGGCATGGTTGGTAAGGGTAGGTGTGTGTATATAGGGAGGGTGTATGTGTCTAGGTATGTGTGTTTGTGTGTGTAGGTGTAGGTGTGAGTGTAAGTGTCCTCCTTTGGGGTGTATGTCTTCTACGTCACGGCCTTAGCGGGTTGTGTGTGTGTGTGTGTGTGTGTGAGTGTGTAAGTATGTTTATATGTATGAGTGTGTGTGTGTGTGGTCGATAGCGATTTTACTCTCTCTTTCTCTCGTTGTATATATATATATATATATATATATATATATATATATATATATATATATATATATATAATATATATATATATATATATAATATATATATATATATATATATATATATATATATAAAAATGCAAAAAATAGATACACACTTTCTAAAATTTTAATATAGAATAGTTATTTCCAAAATTTTTGCTATGCATAAAACCCTTTATATGTAAGGACTAAATGTTTATATATTAATGGGCATTCAGAGAGCCCAATCTGTTAAGTTCAATACATTTGCCAGAGTGGTTAGGGGTCGAGTTACAGTTCGGTTAGTGACTGGTATAGGTCACTTTTTTTAAATTCCCGCAATTTAATGTTATTCCTTGCGGGTGGGATGATTCGCTTCAGAAGATAGAAGATGAGATGCGCAAACGCATGATGCATATATACATGGTATGCCGCAACGCATAGGTGCAATATACAATGGCCTAAGCTAGTATAAAATGTCATTTGGTGGCCACCCTTAAAGAGGGACCCATGGTGGTTCGCGGATACTGTGAAACCTTCCAGAAGAGCACAAGAGCCCAGCCCATATATATATATATATAGATATTAAAGAATATATATATATATATATATATAATATATATATATATATATATATATATATATATATATATATATATATATATATATATATATAATTATATATATATATATATATATATATATATATATTGTATAAAAAACATAGCATATATAGATTAGTGAAAAGGCGATTTTCATAGGTCAATGAAATCTATGGGTGTAGTCGGATTAGGAAGCGGACCTGGCTTGGAGAGGCACAGAACAAGATAAAGCAGGTCACGGTGATAGGAATGGGTATTGAAAATAGATACCGGTGAATGGAGAGGTCCGGCGGATTTAAAAAACGGAAACGGGTAGGAGGGATGGACTTGGGTTGGGCGAGGGGCATGTGTGTGTGTGTGTGTTGTGTGTTGTGTTATAAGGGTGAGTGTATGTGTCTATGGATGCATTCGTGGATATGAAAAATACATTCATGATCCT
>JABUQX010080035.1:0-5000 GCA_015478945.1 Trachelipus rathkii
ATATATCACTACTATAACTATATATATATTATATTATATATAATATACTATTATATATATATATATATATAATATATAAACTACCATATATATAATATATATCATATATATACTATATATATATATATATATTTCATCATTTCCACAGTCGTGTAAAAGAGGGTGCCACTTCTTTAAGGCAAGCGATTATTCTGCTCAACGGTCAATCGAAAATCCATTGATAGCTTTAAGAACTGAAGAACTTACAAACAACAAACAAATCAGTAAATTGTTCCTTCTCTGAGTCATGTACGAAGGTATTTGACAGACATATTTTTTTTCCACGTTCAAACCCCCCAGCGGGATTCAAAGGCTTTTATTCTTCATGAGGGGAATGATCGTATAAAATATGTGTGTAAATATGAGGCTAGGGCGTTAAAGGCAACGTTAATCTCTTACACATTTTTAAATTTAATAGGCTTTGTTACAACATCCAGAAAAAAAGAAACATGTCAATTGAGGAATGATATTAAAGGGAATGACCCAACAGTTTAGAGCATACTTTCACATTCAAAAGAAAAGAACTTGAAAAAATTGTCTTTAAAAATTACGACACCCATAGCCCCCAACCTCTCTCTCTCTCTCTCTCTCTCGATTCCTTCCCTCCTCTCTCTCCTCTCTCTCTCTCTCTCTCTCTCTCTCATCTCTCTCTCTCTCCTCTATATATAATATATATACTATAATATATATATATAATAATATATATATATATATACCTAACTATATAAATATAAATATATATATATATATATATATTATATATATAATATATATATAAATAATGTGCAAACTTGATAGTATTAAACATTTATTATTTTCATCTATTTTTTCTTTTTCCAATGAAAACATTCGAGCTTCAGGCTTTACTTAAATATATGTTAAGTGAGTTAGTCATCACGAATGCCAGAAATTCCTAATATTTATCTATAACTATATATACTATATATATATATTATAGTATATATATATATATATATCACTATACTATATATACTATATAT
This sequence comes from Trachelipus rathkii, assembly GCA_015478945.1. Classification (NCBI taxonomy): domain Eukaryota; kingdom Metazoa; phylum Arthropoda; class Malacostraca; order Isopoda; family Trachelipodidae; genus Trachelipus; species Trachelipus rathkii. The sequence goes on from JABUQX010080035.1 coordinate 1,041, forward strand.
ATATCAATATATATATATACTATATATATATACAACATATCATACTATATATATATATATCCTATAATATATATATATATATATATATAATACTCATCATATATATAATATAATATATTATATATATATAATTATATATTCATATTATATAATATATCACTCATACTATATAATATATATATTATATATATATATCACTATATATATATATATATATATATATATATATATATATATATATATATATATATATTATATATATATATATATATAAATATATATAATTTATATATAATATATATATATATATATATATATATATATATACTACCTACTATATATAATATCATATATATCATATATATATATATATATATATATATATAACTATATAATATATATATATATATATTATACATATACCCTATATATATTAGTATACTAGTATTATATATCTCAATATCTATATATATATATTATATATATATATATATATATTAATATATATATACTATACTATACTATACAATATATATACTAATAATATATATATATTATATATATATATATATAATATATATATATATATACTACTTTGTCGCCCCTGCTCCCCTCTGCTACGAAAAAAGGGCTATCTCGATATATTGTGCCACCACAGCAGGGCAGGCCCAAAGATTCGTTAGAAAAAGCGTGGTGAAGTTGTTTCTGATGTCCGTTAGGTCACCGCAGTCTAGCAAGAGATGTCCTGTTGTCGTCGTTAGTTTGAGAAAAACATCTTTGACAGTAGTCGAGAGGGAGATTTATTGATGGTTCAAATTTGTATTCTTGAAGGGAAATGTTGCGGGGGAGACGGGACAGCATTACTCGGGTTTGACGGTTCTCAAGTTGTTCTGTTGGGGTTATTTCGGGTGGAAGTGTTTGAAGTATGGTGTTATTTTGGATATGCTTAGATTGTTCTTAGATTTATTTATGTGTGAATGTGTTTAGTAATGGGAGTATCTGTAGTAAGCGTTCTGGATATGTTAGAATAGTGTAACGCTGGTGTGATTTTATTTCCTTCTAGGTGCGGGGGTGGGGGGGGTTTCACCCCCCACTTAAGCACGGGAAGGGGGGATCTTTTAAGAGGGATTTACCTTAAAATTGACAGCCTATCATATCAGATAAAGGTTTTAAATGGAGAATTTTTTGTTTAGGTTGTAGATGATGAATGGGTGTGGGAAGAAAGGCATCCTGTTATTAATCTGAGAGCTTTATTTTTGCACGGTTTTTAATTTCTGAATATTGGATTGTGAAATTGTGGGAGCCCAGACAGGTGATGCATAATTTAAGAAGGAGCGGATATATATACAAGGTGAGTAGGGGGTCAGGGGTTTATTGGGGTCAGAACCCCCCCGAAATTTTCCAAAGTGAATTTTTTTACAAGTTCTCATATATGATATATATATATATATATTACTCTAGTATATAAATATATATATAATATATATATATATATATATATATATATATATATATTATATATATATATATATATTATATATATATATATCATATATATATATATATAATTATCACATAAACACCCTCCGAAATTTTTTACCGTACCCTTGAGCCGTATATATACCATTGGTGAGAGTTCTCTTTATTTTGGTCCAAAGTTTGTTCCAGTTAGTGTTTTCAGTGCATTTAATTAATCGTGTGGCTCTTGAGGTAATATTGTTGATGTTGGGGATCTGGGGTGTGAATGTTATATGTGTATCTAAGGTCAAACCTAGGATTGTAAGTTGTTTGCTGAGAGGGAATCTATTGTTTGATATAAAAATTGCTGTGTGGATGTTAGATTCTCTTCTGTCTGGGGTGAGTAAGGTATTATTGGAATTTTGAGGTGATGCAATTTATATAATGCAACAGTTCACAGCATGCTATGTTTAAAGGGATTTTGATCTGTAATTGTTAGATCATCAGCATGACTTTAATTTTTATGGAAGGGGAAGTGGGATGAGGGAGGTTTAGGTGAAAGAATGGCTCCCTGGTGGACTCCATTATATAATTTGTATGAATGAGAGGAGTGGTGTTTGGATGACTCTAGCTGTACAATCGGATAAAATATGATGATTTTTTTTTTGTTTTTCATGGTTATGTCTAGCATTTTAGCACTTTGCCTATTAAAGGTGCGGAATTTGTATAAATGCCTTGTTTGATGACTCTTGATATAATGCTACTACTTTGGGAAGGGGAAAGGTTGGTTAAAACCCGTTAAAATGTGTTGGATTAGATGGCTAGGAGAGTGGTAGTAGAGTGATTTTTGTCAAAAACAAAAACAAAAACAAAAACAAAAACAAACATGCAAGTCTGATAGAGGGACAAGGGGGAAATTCTAAGAAGGATTAAATTTTCGAATACATGGGATAAATTGTAGAAAGTAATGGTAGAGGTGTGTACGAAGCTGGTTTGTTTGGTTTTAATATTCGTATTATATGTGCATGCTTCCATTAAGGTAGTAGAGTGTTGGTTTCGCTATGCAACGTTAAATATTTGTGCTAGGGATTCTCCATCAGCGGGATTCGAACACTGGAACTCCGCGTTGCTGAGTTAACAGTAACCGGGAGATTTATCCACTAATCATCACGTTCCCAAAAAAAAAAACGTTTCAAGCATAGTTTTTAAATTTTTCTCATCTCATAATTGCCGAGTACTCAAAGGCAGAATGATAGAATTGGTCCTTGGGTGTTTGAGGAGATTATTGGATATATTGTCAGATCTTACTGCTTGTGAGTTTTTAAGGTTTTTAATAATGTTGAATACTTCTAAGGAAGTGAATGGAATGTTTTCTTGGTTAGTTTTCAACCTTTTAAGCTGTTTAATTATTTCTCTGTTAGTGGGGTTTGTGGGTTTGTGGGTTTGTGGCTAATTTTTGAATAGTGTGACATAAGAATATTGTATTGGTTTTTTTGGAATGGGAATTTTGTTGGTTCGTGGGCTGGTAGTGGTTGAGTGTATGAAGTGTGGATTTTTTTTATTGCACGGAAATTTTTTGTAGTTTTAGTCTTGTGGTAGTGTTTAGGTGTGTACTGTTCCCAAATTCTTTTTCTGAGTTAAGTTGATCATATTGTTTATTCTATTATTGAGGTCCATGATTTGGCTTAATTGTTCTTGATTCTGTTCCCTATTTTGTCGTTCCTTTGTTTTAATAAGGGTGTCAATTTCTAGTGAAAAGTTGGGGTATGAATTGTTTGCTGTGGCCAGTGGGATGAATAGTTTAGATGCTTTTTAGAATTATTTTATTGAAGTGTTGTATTGCTTCATTGAGAGAGGTAAAATCGGCTATTTGAAAGGAGTGTAAATCTAGTTCTATGAGGTCCCTATAAGTTTGCCAATTTGCTTTCTTGTAGTTGATATTTGTTTTTTGTTTTTGTTTTTTTAAAAATATGTGTATGTAGGGTATTTATGGTAATTTATGATTAGTATTGGAATGTGATCTGAAGAGATATCATAAAAAGTTTGCCAGGCAGTGGTGATTTGAATTTGGGGGGAGCAGAGCGAGATGTTAGGAGATGTGGGGTTCTGGTTATGTTGTAAAGGTCTGTGAGAATTTGATTTCGGTTGTTGATGGATACAGGCGTGAATTAAGTTCTATAAATCAACATCCTTTTTTGGTATGTGTGTGTGAGCGTGTTAAGCCAATGCGGTGGAGAATGTGCATTGAGTCTCCAGCTATAGTTCAAGTTGCTACAGTGGGGATATGGGAGATATTGGGTCAGGAACGTTCACCTTGCGGGCAGTTGTTAGAAATGTAAGATATCTGAGGGATGCAAATACTTACGTAAATTGTATGATTTTTTTGTTTGATATCATTGACTTATTGATTAGTAAATTGAATTTGATAATTGTTTGTAAGAATTTTGTGTATTATTTATTTATTTTAAGAATTGTATTTTTTTTATGTATAGGTGATAAGGC
>JABUQX010080035.1:10000-22500 GCA_015478945.1 Trachelipus rathkii
ATATATATATATATATAATGATATATAGATATATATATTATATGGTAAACGCTATATGTATATATATAGTATATTATAATATAGTATATAATTATAATATTATATTATATATATATATTTATATAAATATATAGTTTGAAAGGAGATAAGGAGTGGTGAGTAGAAAGTGTTTATGGGGAAACTATTTAAAAGAAACTAATTTTGATTATTAGTGAGATGTTCAAAGTTTGAGAAGCGTTCGGGAAGTTTATTCAGTTGGAAGTTAAGACTGAAATTAAAAAGACGATTTTCGATGAAAATGGGAGAAAGATGAAAAGAAAGCATTGGAAGAATAAAGATGGCATTTATGGAGTTATTAAAAGCAGAAAAGAGGCAAGAAGAAGAAGAAGAAACAAAATAAATAAGTTTTAAAATTAAAAATATATGTATTAAAAGGAATAAACTAAAGACGAAAACTGAAAATTAAAAAGTATTTTTCAAATTAGAAAGTAAAATATGTATTGAAGTGCTGAAAATATAAAGATGGAGATACAGTGCGGTTGAGGTGGTTTTGATACTGTTTTGTAAGCTGGAAAGATCGTGGTACGACACCTAATTCTTTTTGAAATGTTATATTATTCAGTATAAATTTCTTGTGTCGTGTTTGTGTACTGTTGCAATTTCATATTTGGAACCCCTACACCCCTTACGTGGGGGGGGTATAGGGTTATGTAAATATATATATATATATATATATATATATATATATTTATATATAAATATTATTAATATATATATATATATATAATATTATTTATATATATATATATATATTAGCATATTAGCATATGCTAATATATTATTTTATTTTTTTTCCTCTTTTTCACTCCATAACTACTGGAGATACCAATTTTAGGGGCCAGCACTCCCCCTATAGAGGGAGGGGAAGTTGCTTGAAACATAATTTATGTCTTTCTCTTCGTGTATTTTTTAGAGTTAGAGTTAGAGCAACAAAAGAGAGAGATGATTTAATAATTGGGATAGAAGACTGAGAAGAGAGAGAGAGCAGGAGAGAGAGAGAGAGAGAGGAGAGAGAGAGAGAGAGAGAGAGAGAGAGAGAGAGAGGAAGCATTTAATAATTGGGGTACGAAAACTGTATGAACTTAAAGTAATAGGTGATGAAAAGGGAATTACAGGGGAGCTAATTTTGAAGAACAATGTGGAATCCGAAATGGGTAGAATCATAGATGGCACAGGTTATATGAACCCTGCATTTCATTTTCTTTAGAAATACTATCAGAGAATTGTAAAAAAAATAGATTGATGTGCTTTGAATGATTTTTATAGATATGCAATGAGTTTACAAAAGTGAAAAATGGTAATTCATAGAGAGCACTTGAAGATACTTGGAATATCTGGAATTTAATTAAAAAAAAAAAAAAATTGCGGTTTCAGGAGACCGGTATATCGTAGAATTAGGTGAAAAAAAGAGGAAAAATTTATATATTAAAAAAAAACTGAAACCGCCGAAAAGCTTATTTAACATCTGCAATTTAGAAAAAAAAAAAAAATTCAATCTTGTGGAAAATAAATAAAACATAAAGTTAGCATATTTGTTTTTTATTGAACTTTAATTTTTTAAAATGCAAATAGAGAGCATGCCTACTAAATTTGAACTAAGCCTTAAGGTGGGTAAGTGGGATACGAAAGGTTAGAGGAAATTGTAGCATTTAAGAGGTATTTGGGTATGAAAAATGGTCCATAGGAGACTAAGAGACTTGAATGGTTTTCATATTAATGGAAATGAAAGAATTTTTAAACAATTAAGTAATTTTATGGGAAAGTATCTTGATTAGAGAGTTAAAAGTAAACTAATAGTGAACTAATTTGTTCCTAATATTCTATAAGAACATGAAATATAAATATTATTTCGAAAATTAGAAAGAGAACTGAGGTTTTAGAAATGAAAAGTTTGCCGGACATTTATTTGTATTGATGAAACACGGTGAGCAAAATAATATAAATTGTTAGGAAATATGTGCTGAAAACCAAGTTTGGTAGAGGCAAACGATACATTGTTTTTGATGCATGCTTAGAAAGAAAGAGAAAAAATGGCGAAGATGGTTTGGAAGTTACGGTCAAATGATAATAATGGAAGATAAAAACCAACATAAAAGTGGCATAGTGTTGAAGATCAAAAGATAAAGCTGTTGATGAAAGGAGAAAAAAATCAGTACATGCGGCATGCGGCATGCGACGAATTTCAAAATATTAATTAATAACTGAACAAACTGAATTGTTACTAGCATTTTGTTTCCACTAATATATATATATATATATATATATATATATTATATATATATATATAGTATATATATATATATATATATATATATATATATATATATATATATATATATATATATATATATATATATATATATATATATATATATATATATATAAAAGATAGAGTTTTTAAATAGTTAAATTGATTTTTAAAAGACCACTAAAGGCTTTGGAGAGAAGGAAAATAAGCGAACGGCCATTGCAATAACTCAGCGGCCATAAACCCAAGCTCAAAATTCAATTATTTTACAAAACAAAATCAGAAACAAAATTATTTTAAAAGAGAAACTCGAAAAAGAAATTGATCTTTAAATGCTTTTCATTCTGTACTTAAATAATATTACATAAGCTTTACAGTCATATATATTATATAGTATATAATATTATATATATATATATAATATATATATAATATATATATATATAATATATATATTAGGTATATATATATATATATATATACCCAGCAGTGGACCCCACTGCAAATAGTTACCCCTGGTTGGTGGGTAGGGGGACTCGAATTGGTTTCAAAAATTTATAATAAATCGCGAGTTGACAAAATGTCATACCATCCCGCAATTGACAAGCTGGGTAAGGTATTTCCTCCTCCCCTCAAGTGTATTCTTGAAAACTTCAAAGACAAAAAATAAAATTATTCCCAAGGAAAGAACGGGACTCTAGCTTACGGTTGCAAGCTTTAACTAGAGATCAGGGATGCTAAATACCACATATCTGGACCAAACTGATCCTGAACAATGAACCTGGTCACGGTGAATCAGTACAAATTAAAACAAAAATATTTAAAAATATTGTTTAAAACATTGTAAAATTTAAAATATGTATATATTTATGAACTGATAAAACTTAGATATAATTATCAAATCGTCTATACAATTTAGTCCATCAATCATTTTTATATCAAAAGTTACATAGACACTCCGTTACCCCTCCATTTTTGTAACAAGCTATCCATGCCCATGTCCATACCCATGATCATATACCCATTCCCATTCCCATGCCCGAGATTTAAGGACGTAATACTTATTACAATAATAGCCTCCATTTTTCAGAGCCTAGATATCAAATTCAGATTAATGAAGATATACGAGTTTAATGGAACAAAATTAATAATCTGAGCAAGAGGTATGAACAGTTGAAATTTTAAAGTCCCAATTAAGCTTACTAACTATAATTAACCCTACGTAGTAAAGAACACAGTATGAAACAGGTTCGAATCTTAACAAAGGCTCTATGTATAGTAACGTTTAACCAATGGTAACGTGGAACATATAGTTAGTCATGGATAAATGCGGAAATCCTTTGATGCAACACATGTACACCCAGAGATTTCAGTGTGAATTAAATAAATAAATACTCGCATATATATATATATATATATATATATATATATAAATTGCTATATTTAGTTGATATATATATATATATAATATATTATATATATATATATAGTAATTATATATATAATTTTATATTAATATATTATTATTTTTTTTATAATGTAAATTTTGCTGAATTTCAAACTCTGATATGAAAAAAAAAAAGATCTTTCATCAAAGATTATAATTAAAAATCAATATTATAATAATATATTAATAATATTATATAATATAATATATATATATTAATAATAGTATATATATGTAATATTAATAATATATATTATATTATATATATATTAATATAAATATATATATAATAATATATATTTATATATATATTAATATATTAATATAAATATTATATATATATATAATTATATATATATAATATATATTATAAATAATATATTAATATATATTTAATGCAATTATATATATTTATTTTAACTTGCAATATATAATAAGAAAATTAAGATATAATAATTAATAAACAATAATAAAATTTATATGATAAATAATAATAATAATTAATGCGATGTGCAGGGAATTGATGCTCTTTTGTTTAATCTTTTGCTTAAATGATTATCTGAAATTGGTCCCAATGCGGAAAATAGATAGCCTTGGGGTTGTTATCGTTTATGAATATGCTTCATAAGAAAGATAATTGAAGAATCAACCAAAGTAAAAGGAAAAGTGTGACAAAAGTTAACAAAAAATCTTATACTATAAGAATGTTATTTGTTAGTGGCTGCCGTGCTACATGCCATTTTGGTCTGTTGAGTCTTACCTGATTATTATTCCATTTGTACTTTGGAAGATGTTTTGCAGTGTCTCTACAGTATAATTTAGATTATTTATAACTGATTTTTGATATCTGTTATAAACCTTTTCCAACACTGGTAAATTATACAATCAGCGGTTATTATAAGATTAGATAGAAAATGGCGACTATTATGTTCAATGTTCATGATTTAAATAGTTCAACAATGTTGAAATTAGAATAAAGACCGTGATCTAATTGAATTAATATTAAGAAATATTCCAATCACAGATACACAACCATACCATTTTATCATGCTCACACTCGTTTACTTACACACACCCTACACATACATAAACACCTACAACACCACATACAAACCATCCATATACACCCTACCTATCCAATCACGACTATTTTAGAATTCGTGATAAGATGTTAACTTACTCGTGCCGAAAATACTCACTTTGTCAGCGAAACCGATTTCATAAAGATAAAACATATATTATTCCGTATTTAGTGATTTATTTTTTACAATATTTAATTTTTTCGCGGCTGCGCATAAGTATTTAACAACAGGTGATGTAAATTCATGTAAATCGAGAGTCCTCAGATTCGATCAAGAGTTGCCTGAAAAACGTGCACCGAATGAATGATTTCCCTAAATCTTGCGAATTGGATGGCAATCTTTTTCATAATGAGTTTCAGACAGCTTTTTTTTTTCATATAATTGATTGAGTCATTCGAAATAAGGAAAATTGAACAGTTGAAATACGTGGAGATTAATATATATAATATAGCCTTATGATACGATATATAATAAATGGGAGTAGGGTGTAATCAGAGGAAGGATGAGTATTACTTAATGTATATACGTTATATAGAATATAATATATATAAAATTAGATAGGTTGTATGGTACTATAAGTAATTGTTAGTATTAACGATTTGTAATAATTTAATATATCTACAGTTATATTTATCTTATAATATTACTTTGACTTTAATTTAATTATGGTATATAAGTTTAAGATATCAGTATTTTAATATTATTTATACAATAATTTCCGGAAATGGTTTATAGTATATAAATAATATATGATCATAATATTATTATTTTTAATAATATTAATATATATTATATATTTGTCTTTATATTATATAAAATTTTGTTACTTTGAGATTCACTATTTAAAATGATTAGGTTATTTATTACATTGTTATCAGGATTCAATAAGTTTTTATGGTCCATGAATATGTGGTTATTATTTAAGCTAATGCTATATAGATATTACTATCTTAAGGTATATAGATAGTACTATTATTATATGATACATACACCCTAGTTAATAAAATCTTTAGTGAGAGTGCCCACGGTAGTTTTGGAGTACATGAACAATCTTTGTGCATTTCTACACTCATACTATATGGAGTACGAGTCAAGGATCAATGGATAACTTTACTGACAATATAAATTAATTTTGGAATATTGTGTCTGCTCGGTGCTATTTCGCGAGTGCGTGACATATGCTTAATGTGTTCCATCTCTTATAATCGCCCCTAATAACCCAGGGAGACCTCTATAGTTGTAGGGTTCGAGACTTATGAGTATAGGAAATAACGAACTTACTTCCATAACATCTATCGAATATGTAGGGCAGCCCCGCTCTTCTTCAATCCTTGTCTCTGCCTTCAGAGGACACATGATATAAATGATAAAACAACTCCTACTACTGCTACAACTACTTCTTCTCTTTATCTTATTCAAGTGAGTGTGAGTGAGTGAGATTAAATTAGGCATAAAATCAATATTTTTTGACAATCAATGTATCCGAGTCCCGCACGCACGATCGTGCTAATACCGCAAGAGACAACTCATCCTCCATTTTATCCTCATTTTCGGATCGTAAACGTGGATAGTTCATCCGAGCGTGGTGCGAGATTTGAAGCTGATAGCGGGTAAAGTGACTCACTAGAGATTCTGCTAATGTTCACGTGAGCGCTTCACTTGTCTGGGGAAGCAGTACAACATCTGCTATTGCTTCTACTTTCGTAGGATTTAAACCACCTGATTAACTGTTATATAATTATTCCGTTCGTCTACTTCAGATACATCGATATTTTTTTAGTCAGATATATACTAAATTTGGATGACGATTATTAATAAGTATTTATGTTGATAGGGAATCAAGCCTAGGAACCGAGCTTATAAATTGAGTCTGAAGATATAATGTTTAATGTTAAGTAATCGTTAAGATTAAGGATTTAAAATATGTAATTTAAATGATACTGAACACAACCATTGATAATCAATTATCCTAACTTTTACCCAGAAGATCTAGGTACCGAAATTCCTTAATTATTTATAGCATATTTTAATGTCGCAATTACTGAGGGATATGGTTTGAAATTAATGTCGAGTGTGTATAAGAGTAAGAGGTCGTTAATGTAAGTAAAGAGAATTTTAAAATCTTATTCATTTTAAGGTTACAGAGAAGAAAAGGCATGTTTTAACGATCCAATATTTGTACCCTTCGTTATGTCGAGTTTGGGATGTTGGGGCTGCATCCTTTGTGTGATATCAGTATGAGAATGTCAATCTTTTTTATTGTATTTGTGTATTCTAGTGGTTATTTAGAATTGAATTAGTGTTGGTAGATTGACTCTGAGAGAACATATTCGTACCTATCTTAACATTTGGATTTAGTGTCTGTTGTAAAGTGTTATATATTTTAATGAGTGCCGTAGAAGAGCTGAGATAAGGTAACCGAAATACTAAGAAGAGTGAATAAAGAGTCGAGAGGAAAAGAAAACCCCCAGCATCTCATTAAAAGTAGCGCATAGCTTACCACAAATAAATGTGGTTTTTAAAAGAGGAAAAAAATGGATTGCAAAGAATTTTCAAAATAATATATACAATATTATCTTAAATGGTGAGAAAAAAAAATTAAAATTAATAGAGATTACTCATCATCATAAAAAATAATCATAAATATAAATCTATTAAGAATAAGTAAATTTATAGTGACAATTAATTAAATATAATAGTATAAAGCATATAAATATTAAATTTACTAAAATTTTCAAATATTAAAATTCAAATATGTTAATAGTAATTAAATATTAAATAATGAAAATAGATATTAAGATATAATAAAATGAAAAAAAATAATTTTTATTATCAATATAATATATAAAATAATATTATGAAAATAAGGTTATATAAGGGCGGAGGACATAGTGTATAGATATATATTATAATTTTATATATTTGTTTTATTTATATAACTGTCTTTTTGTTGAACTGGAATGTTTCCTTGATAGTATTTAAAACGAATAGAATGGCAAAATGGGTAAGGGACATTAATGTTCTAAGTTAATGTGTGGTTTGAAGTTCAGGGAAAAATAGTCGACTATTAAATTTAATATGATTGATAAATTCGTCGCATCACGCATTTGCCGGTCGATGAACGACATCACAAATTGAGAAATTTTCTTTCCCTAATCCTATGTCTCCTCATCCCCAAAAGCACTCATTGTTAAGGTTTATGTTGGTATATACTATCATAGGCAATTACTTCTTAAGTGCCTTAAGTACTATTTATGTGGTTTTTTGTTAGCTTCCCATTGATTATTGCAATTTCTCTAGACGTTAATAGCTTACGAAAACCCAACTTTTCAGCATACATATTCCAAATCACCTTATTTACTTTTCTAAAGCATGTCATCACTAAAAACAAATGTAGTCTCGTTCATTTGAGAGCTCTTCCCTAACTGTACATCTATTGTTTTTCCTGTCGAATTCCATAAGTCTCCCCTGAGCATCGATATTTCTTCTTCCTGAACATAGTTTATTATTCATCATTTTCTCCTGTTCGAACTCACACCCTGTTTTTGTTCCTGTCCAGATTCAATATATTCCCAATTGTCGAATAAATTTTACTGCTCCCTGTCGAGTCTTCCATGTAAACGAGACATTTTTTCTCCAATTCGTATCTCAGATTTTACCACCTGCTCCGAGTTTCTTCTCAATTTCCTATTTTCTCCTGTTCGTCTTTTCTCGTCGATAAATTATATTATTTTATATCTCCACTGAGTTTCCTATAAGAATATTAGCGAATCAAATTATCGTTCCCTACTTAGTTCCTATTGTCTGATTTCAAACTCTTCTAATCAATGATTATCTCCTCCATAAAATTTATGTTAGAATTTGTCGATTAAAATATATCACTCTGTCGATTCCAATTCTTCCTTTAAGTATCAATATGAAAACTCCTTCTGCAAAGTCCTTACTTTAGCGCTCAACCCTAGCTGGCACCAATTGTGATTTTCGCGAGTAACACATAACCTGCGTTAGAATGCAATACCAATTTCCGTACACTAACCTTTCGTAACCACTTATACCCACCTTAGGCTTAGATCTCAAATATTTCAGTGTAAGTCGGTCCGGATTGCGCCTTCTCTTTCTTCCTCTATATCAGTTTTTTCTAGACTTTGGTCGATATTATAAAATGGTTCGTTCTATAAATAGGAAACTCTTCATCCGAGAGAGAAGAAAATCTAAATATGTCACCGATACGAGGTAATTAGTTTTTATTTCTAACTTATCTCAGTTGGTTGAGCTCACCACATTAGATTATAGAATTTATATTTTATTGTTTTTATAACCTCTTAAACTCAAAAGTGAAAGTTCTCCTTTTCAGGGAATATACTAATTCTCAGAAATCTATTTAGTAGTTTATTTTTAGCTGACGGTTTCGATTTTATTTTAAAAATTTATAAATATTAAAATAAGATTTATATTTTTTGGAATTTTCAATATTTTCTACTTTTGGGTTCAAACACCAATCTCTAACAAAGCAAAATAATTAAATCCGGATGAATGCTCACACTTGATAACTCACAAACGTAAAATAATGTAAAAAAAGATAATGAAAAATAGGATAATGTTTGTTTTTATAACTGATTTATTTAATTCGTAATTTCACTTAAAATTAATTATTATATTATAAAATTCCAAGATGTATTCAAAAGCTTTCTTGGGTCTTACAGAAGTATTTTTACAAGTAGTTTCCATGTGCACAATGAAACTATATATATATGAGTAAACATCAAATAATAATTAATCTATTAATAATAAAATAATCAATTCATACACGAATAATATTAAATCATATTATATATATATTTATTTATAGTATATATTATAATATTAATATGACTAATTATATTAACATTAAATAATATTTATAATATATCTATTAAATCAAAAATATGAAATTAAAATTAGCATGAGTTTGATTAGTATCCATTAAAATATAGTAAATATATATTCGATCACGTGTTGGCGGCCTTGCTGAACACTCGTGGACTAGAATATTGTGATGGGAGGATCCCACCTCTCAATATATAGTACATTTTACTGAGTGAAATTTATATATATATACTCATAAATAATATTGAGTATATTATATATATATACTATGATTATATTCAAAATTTAAGTATATACTTATACTCTTATAGTACCTCATACTACTATTATAGTGAAGGTAGTAGTTAGTGTATCTATTATATGCAAATTCACACTACTCATATTATTTATTTTAAAAATCGCCAGGCTGACTTCCGTTACACTGCGCGTGCTTACTTCGTGCTGTAAAGGTTCATCACACGTTTTCGCATACGAGTTTATTAATTATATGAGCAGTTGTAGACGCATCATTCTTCAAAATTTTGCAAAGTTATGATAAAATTTCTCATTATTTTTTTTTATGATATGACAATAGTCATTCTGAAAACGAATCACTACTTACCAGTATAATGAACAGTACTTCATGTAATAATTCTTACAAAATGTAAGCATTCCATCGCTATCTTGAATCTAACCTCATCTTTTACATCAATTACTATAATTCTGTACAACGCGCTCGTACCTTCCCCATCAAAAATGCATCGTGCTAGCGTCTCTCTACATCTCTTCTCAAGACTCGTCTCTACTACAATACATATTTCGTCTGCTGCAATTCTCTCTGCTCTCCTATCTCTTCCTTGTTTCTTACTATCCATGAATCCCATGCCCCCCATCCTTGAATTACATACCTCCCATCCTTGAATCTCATCATACCACCCATCCTTATGCTTCTGATCTCATTCTTGAATCCCATAATAAGATTGAAAATTTAGAACCGATTTACGTTGAATTTTATATTCACTATGCTCGATAAAAATTAATTCTATCATCTATTTAAAGTTTCTAAATATTGTCTGATTTGAATAGAAGGGTAAACTTAATATGACGCCCATAAAACCATTTTTTGCTTATAAATAGATGAACTATGAAGAGAATGATAAACTTCAAATTATTTTTAATAAATTAATTAATTAATTGTATAATTTATAATATAATTAATAATATAATTAATATAATAAATAAATGAAATTAAAATTAATAATATATACACAGTATATATATGTCCCATAAATTGCTTTTTCTTTATTTTAGCTGAGTCTCTCGATCACTTGATAAGGGGTGCTATAAGCAGCTGTCGCTCCAAAGGATAGAAGTACTTGAAAAGAAAAGATATCTTTGAGCACTCTCATATGTGCCCCGACTCCGAGCTATTTATTCGTAGCGAGAACGAAATTTATACTTGAAGTAATATAACATTTCCAAAGAATATTCTGCCTCGCAATCTGTTCATGATGATCCTGTTGTATAACAAAGAGAATGTGGTCTCATCTTTCTTTAAACGAATTCCTAACCGTTCTGAGATACAGTTCACTCATGAGATGAATACTGCCACTACTAAGAAATAGGGTAGGATAGCAGCTACTTAACATAAAATACGTTGATAATCTCTTATTACTATATCTAATTTATTGCGATTAATATCATTTATGAGTTTTATTTTCGTCCTCCTCTCATTTCTAATAAGTTTAGTCTAGCTTATCATAAATCAGTATATAAGGTATTATTATTAAAATATAGTATTCAAATCTAATCACTAACTATATAATTATGTTTATACAAAACATTATCTAGTAAACTTTAGTATAACTCTCTCTCTCCCTCATCTCTCTTGAGCTATTACTTATATGTTCTGCTTATAATAAACTCCATAAAATTTTTTGCCTAATCTTTTACATTACCTACAAAGCCGACCTTTGCTTTTTCATCTCTAGGCTGACATGCCAATGCCCTTACTGTGTCATCGATAGTCTTGGTATGAATGGAGGTGTCCTCCCACTAATACTATCACAGACATGAAGATAAACTTCCCCGATATACTAGCCTTGTGGACGTAGTTAAGTGACTATTGAGGCGATCACCATTCATTGAAGTCGATCCTGAGGTAATATTAGAAATGCTAAAAATTAATGATTATGCATATTATAAATAGGATTATTCCATGGTCGCGATACTTCAGTATCGCCTAAGTCACCAAACGTTCTACTTTTTCACGCCAAGTATATCCTTGATGCTCCATTTCAAACGTATATTATATAGTAACTAGAAGATATAATAGGTATATATATGGTGAGTAGAATATAGTATGATACTATCATATCTAATAATCATATGCACACGTAGATACTAGTAGGATATTGTTTGCGTCATGGTCGATATAATTAATTGAATCAGCATTTATAATAGTATAGAGTAATACTATAGTATATTAGATAGTGACATGTAGTATAGGGATATAGTATTAGTATTAGGTTAGTACCTATTGATTGTAATAAGCGATTGTGTTGATGAGGCGATCACGTATGCTAATCGGAAGCCGATAAATCGATTTGATATGTAGATAAGATGTGTATCAATATAGCTATGAAGTACCTGTATATTTTCTTCTTATCAGTGTCCACTTCTCAACCCACATAAACTTCATATTCTTATGAGTAGAGTGGTAGAGTGTAAGTATGGCATTAGTGTATTTGATGAGGAGATGTAATGAGATTTGAACGTAGTATAATGAGTGGTAGGTAGGAGGGATCAAAAGTGGGCG
>JABUQX010080035.1:25000-29414 GCA_015478945.1 Trachelipus rathkii
CAACACACCTTTAAATCACACACACAACAACACACACACACATCAATAGATATATATATATTATATATATATTTATCATATATTATATTATTATATAATATATATATATATATATATATATTATAATAATATATATATATATAATATATATTAGATATATATTACGTATATATACCTATAGAAAATAAAATTGCAAATTAATCCAAAATAAAAAAAAAAGAAGCTTGTTAGAAACCGTGCAGATATTTTTCTTTATTGATTTTGATTGATTTTTCTTTATTTATTGAACGAGGATTGACCGCTCATCAATTTTCAATAAAAAAATCAAAGATTTTTTCTAATTTTGCAAAACCAGAAAAAAAAAATTCAAAATAAAGAAACTGGAAAATAAAAATAAAAAAAAATCGAGGACTTTTTCTGGTTTTGTAAAATCAAAAAAAAAAAAAATTACAAAACTAAAATGTAAAAAAAATTCAGTTGGTGACCTCTTAAATTTTTTCTTTGTTTGTTTTATGAAATTTATTTGTAATGAAGAAAATATTTATGTGATGTTGTCAATTAAAATTGTGGTGTAATTAAGAATTGTTGTGAGTAAAAATTGTAAAGAATCATCATTCGAATTAATGACTTGCTCAAGGAAGGTTCTTTGAGCAAAAAGATTCTTAGCGCAGAGAACCTTTTCAATTCGTTTTGTACATAAAAAAAAAAAATTCAACACCGCACCAAAAAGTTGATCATCATTACCGTACCGCACCACACCACGTTAGGAGGTCGTGAACCATTGCCGTACAGCACCAAGATAGGAGGTCGTGTACCATTACCGCATCGCACCGCATCACGTCAGGAGGTCGGGCACTAGTACCGTACCGCATCGCACCAAGTCTGGAGGTCACGCGTGCACCAGTACCGCACCACACCACGTCAGGAGGTCGTGAACCATTGCCGTACAGCACCAAGACGGGAGGTCGTGCACCATTACCGCACCGCACCGCACTGCACCACGTCAGGAGGTCGTGCACTAGTGCCTACCGCATCGCACCAAGTCCGGAGGTCACGCGTGCACCAGTACCGCACCACACCACGTCAGGAGGTCGTGAACCATTGCCGTACAGCACCAAGACGGGAGGTCGTGCACCATTACCGCACCGCACCGAACCGCACCACGTCAGGAGGTCGTGCATTAGTGCCGTACCACATCGAACCAAGTCCGGAGGTCGTTCACCAGTACCGCACCGCACCCCGTTGGGAGGTCGTGACCTAATTTCATACCATTAATACATGCACTACAAAAAAGTACTATTTTATTTTTGTTTTCTGTTTAAAAGTACGCACCTCACGGGAACTCTTCTGGACAGTTTCTACCTAGGATCAGGAGGAAGAGGAATCTAACCCTAGCCCCTTGCCTTGTGACAACCAATTGCGCAACTTTAGAAGCAAGTTAACCTTCTCTAAATCTTATGAACCACTCTGTTATTAGCTTAGCACCTCTTTCTTTACTAAAAGAAAAAAAAGTACAATTATTATTAGCAAATAAATAAATAATTAAATAGGAAGAATTGAATTAAAAGGAGTAAATAGGTAGCATGATATTCTAGGAAATATAAATATATATATATATATATATATATATATAGTATATGATATATTATAGTATATATGTATATATATACTATATATTATATATTATAATAATTATTAATATTATATATAGTATATATATGATATATATTATCCATTACACCGGGCGAATTAATCAAGTTTGTAAACAAGAAACATAATGGGAAATAGAACATGCTTATCTGGGATCAGAACGCACCGATGTGTTGCGACATAAGAACGATTTCCAAGATGCCTAGCCACTGTAGCCATCCTTCTAACAGGGTTAGAGGATGGCTCAGTGGTAGAAGCATCGGGTATATCGGTTCTTTAAGTCCGCTAAACACTCTCTTCTGCGCTCTTCCTTTTGGTGCTTTTCTTTTTCATTTCCCTATTATGTTCTTTGATTATATATTAGTTTATTATATAACTTTTATTTTTATATATATATATATATATATATATATATATTTATAATATATATATATAGTATATATTATAATATATATATTATATATATGATATATATAATATATATATAAGTTTCTTTTTATTGTCATTTTTTTTTTTATGTTTTTTTTGAGTGGGTGTACAAGACCCACCACTGGCACACAAAGAAGCGAAAAAAACCCCGAAAACGGGAAAATTAAGGTATGCAAATCTACCTCATATGTGGGGTCTAAAGATAATTCTTTAATAAAATGCATAGTCTAAGAAAAATTTTATTTATAATATCAAACGGAAAATTCAATTCCTGAAGGTGGGAAAAAATTGAGCTACTATTGAAGTTGGGCGATTTAGACAAGAAATAAGATAGACTTTTCGAAGGTGTTTTGGACCATAGAGTCAGAAAAAGGTGAAGGTGGATAGAGTCCAGTTGTGGACAATCAATGAGGGTGTTTTGAACAGATTCCGGGATTTGATGACAGCAGAATTTTAAAGTAGGGGAGGATCCCGTGACATGTAGTGACCGTGAGTGATATTGATGTGGCCAATGTGGAGGTGTGAGAAGATTACCTTTCTGCAAACGATTGTTCGTTGTTTTTTATATTTGTGAGGGGAAGAACCACTCGCCATCAATTTGGCTTTATATTTCTAAGTTTCATTCCTCGCCGATCATGCGTTCAGCACTCCTGCCAGTAAGACGGGAAACCTTTTCGGAGAGCAGATAATAATCAGTTGAAGGAAAGCGATCTTGTAGAATGACTTCCGGAAGGCACTGAAAAGAGCCACGGATAGAGGAGGAGGATACTCTGGCCTCTCTATCGGTGGTTTCATTGACAGTTACCTCTTCAAGAAAAAGGGTTCAACAGAGTGTACTTTGTTTCTTGCGAAAGTGAATGAAGCAGCCAAAAGAAATTGTTGCAAGGCGAAATATCATGTGTTTTTAGAGAAGAGTAGTGGTTTTGAGCGACTGGAGGGGCACGTGAAGTGTGCCGAATAAATGAACCTTGGAGGTGTTTTTTGGTTAGGAATAATAATAGTATCTTATCTTAAAATTGAGACATTGAGGGGGATGGTATGGATAGTGTCTTCGGAAGTAGACTGCAGACGCGCTCAAACGCCATTCACTGTTTAGGGTGGTCAAGTGAACACTAGATATGTTCCACCGTGAACTAGCAGAGTTACGTATAGAATGATCAGCCATTCAACTAAGGCGTCTGGGTGGCCGATTTGGGAACAGGAGTACAGGACAGCAAATGTAGGGGGCTGAGAATAGCCCAAAGTGTGCTGCCTTCGTCAAAGAGGTACGGCACGCACCTTATGCAAAGAAATCATTGAGAAGGTTAGAGAAATCACACAAACCGTATTTGCAATAGCCAGATATTAGAAGGATTGGTACCTTTCGACAGAATACCGTCAGTGGCGCAGTTTGGGTTAGAATGTGAAGAATAGCTGGTGCAAAATATACTCTCTTTGAAGAAGAGTGCGACATACTATCAGCCCTCAAAACTTCGAGGTTCCCTGTGGAAGATACGCGATCGCCTCGTTCTTACAAATACATTGTCTTAAAACAGCAATTTGGTAGGACGTTCTACCCATAGTAAGACATAAAGTCAAATTACTTCAGTTATAGTGATTCAATGAGATGCTGGAGACGTGAAATGAACACTTGCAAACAGCGATATTCATACATACATTGGTTTAAATTATTTTTGAGGTTTCTGCAGTTATTGAGTATGAAGAAATAGGATCATATTCTTTTATTTACGCTTATCTTATTTCTATTTTAATTTAGGTCAAACGCACAATGCCAAGTTGCTTTCAGTTGTTTAATGTACGGTGTATATTTCAGTGATCATCCAGAAAGAGGGCCCAGAAATCCGGCCTGTGAAGTAACAGGAATGGTTGAGCCATATAGGGTTAGGTTTGCGAGAGGAAGGTGGCAGGCTCTTCGACTCCCTTTCTTCCAAAATAGTATTGCTGCTGTTTTGGAGGGCGGGAGGGGGAAGCCATGGGAGTTACCCCATTATGAAATGTTCTTGATAGCTAGTTGGAGTTGTCGTTCAAGAAATGATGATAGCCTGGCACCGGCAATATATAACGCCAGGTCATCAAGATACAAGGAAAGCTTACCCGTCGCTGGGATGGTAGTAACGACTTCATTGAATTCAAGAGAAATATACGTTGTAACCTTTGCAACCCATTCTCTTATGGATCGCTTCACATGGTCCCTCCTCGATTATTTGTATACTCACCCCAAGCCTAATGTTAGAGCCTCATTCCCGCTGGCGTTATGATCTAGCGGAGTGGGACCCATTTTATGAGGCTATAGATATCTTACTTTTTCTCTTCAATGAGCAGTTTCCGATCATTG
>JABUQX010080036.1:5000-25000 GCA_015478945.1 Trachelipus rathkii
TAACTCTATATATATATCTATATATATATATATATATATATATATATATATATATATATATATATATATATATATATATATATATATATATATATATATATAATAATAATATATATATATATATATATATATATATATACTATATATATATATATATATATATATATATAATGTCCCTCTCCTTTAGGCAAGAGTTTCTTTCGAATGTGAGAATAACGCTATATTGACAAAGCGAAAAATAACAGCCTAGTGAAAAACTTAGAAAATTTTCTTATGTTCGCTAGATTGAGTCCTCATAGGTTTCAAGAGATTTTTGTCTAACCTTTGGTAATCTAGATCAATATTACCTTCACAATCGTACGATAAACGTTAAGAAAAGAAATAATAGCTTATTTTTCGTTATTGTTTCGAATGCATGTTAATATATTTACCAAATTTCCAATTTTTTACTTTTTTCTTATTTTTATTTTTAATTTACAATAAAACATTCAGAAATGAGATGGCGGAAATTCTAACAAGTGACGCCGCATTTCAAACAAAAAAAAAATATATATTGTGAAATTGTAAAATATGTGAGCATTTGAATAAGTTCCGTTGCATTAGAGCATTACGAAGAGGCCTTCTTCCTCTTTTCTTTTTATTTTGTTTTCAGCGTTGCAACATGTGAAAGTTTAAAAGTGGAAGAAATAAATATAACGGCAATTCACATTTATCTAAGAATGTTTAGTTTTCCTATTTACACTAGCTTACGTCAGACACACTCACACACACAGAGAGAGAGAGAGGAGAGAGAGGGCCCTTTGAAACATGTGGCAAGTGTTCTGGTTTGTATTAGGATAGGCTGATTATATGATTATATTGAGGTATACAACTCCAGTTAGATTTTTTTAGATGCTGTAAGATTTTGGGTTAATTTAAAGATCTTTGGGTGTTTATATCTCTTTCATCTAGGTAATAGTTTAATTAAAAAGAACTTTGTAGTAAAAATGGATTATATTTTAATTTATATATATATATATACATTATGTATGTATTATATATATATATATATATATATATATATACTATATATATATATATATATATATATATATATATATATATATATATATATATATATATATATATATATATATATCTACTATACTATATATATATATATATATACTCTTTCTCTGCTATATATATATATATATATATATATGATATATATATAGGATATACTAAAAAGAAAATTTAATGGTTTTCTTCACGCTTATGGCTCACCCCTTGGTATGTAGATGACGTACCCGAAGGGTGCGCTCACCAGTTTGAAAATAACTGATTATAAGTAACTAATCAATGAGACTAACATAAATAACACTATAAATATACAAATGTGACAAATATATGACAATGCTACGCATTACGCGTTTTATCTTGTTTGTTCTTGACCCTTTATTTAAGTATATATATGTCATCTCTTCTTGCCAAATCTTGAAAATACTTCAGCACACAACACGTAATAACATTGGTGGGTGTTATTAATTCACATTCAAAGATTTCTTATTAAAGCAAATAAATGCGATTCTCTTCATTTCCAACCATTGAAAAACTTTCCTCGTTCCACTTTAATAGCCGTAATAATAATATCAATAATAATAATAAATAATAATAATAATAATATAATAAATATATATATGTATAATAATAATAATAATAATAATAATAATAATAATCTTAATAATATTTTACTACCACTACCAATGTAAGTAAGGCTAATAACGGTAAATACTCCCTATACTTTACTACTCACTACTACTACTAATAATAATAATAATAATAATAATATTGTGTATGTGTCACGCGCATGTATAATATAATAATAATAATAATAATAATAATAATAATCCCCGTCTCTTGCAACTTGTTTCTCTATTGAATTTTGAAAGCTGGTTTTCATCGCAATTCTTTTGAATCTGAATTTCAAAAGTTGAGTGGAAAGAAGAGAGGCAAAATATTCCTCTGATGATTTTCTTTTGATTTTTGTATAAATATTTAATCTTCTTGTTGATCCATAAAACTTTTGCTTTATATTCATTCGGGCTATTCGCCCGATTTATATACATTATCTTGTTTTATTAATATATATATATATATATATATATATATATATATATATATATATATATATATATCACTGCTATATATATATATATATATACTTGGGTGTTCCGTAGCATGTGGGACCGACCCACTGAAGGGAATGATTGGGAGTCCATCAACAATCAAAAACGTTTATATGAACACGTGTCCTATGTGGCCCCGTTTTAAAGTTACTATGAACAATAATAAGTTATCGTCTTAACACATTACTAAGACTTTCGTAAATATATTTAATATTGTGGGATAACAAATATTATACATTGTATACCGTTAATAATTTAGTTAAAGTAATATCAACTAATTGTTTACTCGGTTTCTTTCCAAATCATTATCAGTTGCTTGCGTAATTTGGAAGTGTTAAATTGTAAGCGTACCTTCACTCTATCATCAATCATTATAACCCGACAGTGTCTATCTTTGATATCTTGATATACGTACTGTACTATCTACCCTGTATGTTCGATAATAAGATTTAAGGTGTTATTTACCTAAAAATCTACTCTTTTCATGAAATGGCTGACATGCATTTAATGTATGGTCTTGTCGACTGTAATTCTGCAGAGGCAAAACGTTTATATGAGAACTGGTTCTCTAATAGACGTCTGCCGGATAAGAAAACCTTTCAAAGATTAGATGAACGATTACGAGAAACCGGGACATTTCAAAAGCGAGCATCAAATGGAATTAAGACCAATACATGTGAGGACGGTTAATTGTGAGGAACGGATCTTGCAGCACGTTGAAGACAATAGCGGGATAAGTACATGTAGAATAGCAGCAGTAGAAAATGTAGGACATGTGACAGTATGGCGTGTACTCCGTGAACCCCAACTTCGCCAGTATCATGCACAACGTGTACAGACACTTGAAGAGGATGATTGTCCACGAAAACTTCGTTATTGTACATGGTTCCTACATAAAACCGACACCGACCAACGGTTTTTATCTGTCGTGTTGTTCACTGACGAAGCTGTTTTTACCAGAGACGGTATTGCTAACTTCCATAACAGCCACCGTTGGTCTGAATATAATCCTGATGCGCTTCTGCAATCAAGAAGTCAACATCATTTTAGCATCAATGTATGGGCAGGAATACTCGGTGACCACCTACTAGGACCTATTTTCATTGAACCAAGGTTAACAGGTGAGGTGTATGAAAGGTTTTTAAGGAATCAATTGCATGTCCTTCCCGATGATGTTCCACTTCATATTGTTCGTCGCATGTGGTTTACACAGGACGGTGCAGAGCCCAACTTCAGTAGGGTACCAAGGGTCTTTTAAGACGAACGATATCTGAGGAAATGGATAGGGCGTGGGGACCTACTGCCTGGCTTCCTCGGTCCCCTGATTAACCAGGGTTTCCCAAACTGGGTTCTGCGGCAGATATTTTGGGTTCCGGGAGGCTTTTAGATTTTTTATAATTATTCATAATATAAATTAACAATTTTTGAAATAATACAAAAATTTAATTAAATGGAAGATGCTGGGCAACAACTTCAAAAACAATAAATATTTGAGTATATAAAATTTGTAAATTAGGGTTGTCTTTATTTCATGAAAACGATATCTGACTAATCTTCACTCAATTATCCTTCCTGCCGCTCTAAGCAGAAAATTGTTATCGTACTACATTTCATAGACATAAATCATGTGTTAATGTCAGGCCTACGATGATGTAAGAATTTAATTAAAATACATATATGATTACATGTATCGAGTTGAACAAAATATTTTTGATCACTTATCCTCAAAATATACTTTTGCAGCCAATCATTATAGAAGTGCTTACTGCAAAACGTTTGAAAACGTTTTCAAAAGTTTAATGACCCAAGCATAAAATAACCAATCACAAATGACTTTCCGCAGCCCTGCTGATTGAGTTTTTCAGTTTCGGTCAATGAAAATGAGTAGTGGTTGATATATAAATTGTGCATATTATTGATGTTAAAATAGTGTTTTTTAATGTTTGTGTATTAAAATTAAACGTCTATACGATTATAATTATTTATTAGAATAAAATTAAACTATCCAAAATGGATAAATGGTTAAATTCGATTATAATTCTTTATTAGAGTAAAATTAAACTATGCACAATGGATAAATGGTTAAATTTAAAAATTAATGAGAAGTTAAAAGCAAATAAGCTACTTTCTAGTAACACAAAGGAAGAAGATGTTACTGCGCCAGAGACTATAGCCAGTTCATCTTCAAAAGCTTCACCAAAACTACATGGTGGAAAAAACAAAATCGGAAAATATGACGAGGCTTTTCTTTCTTATGGTTTCACCTGGACAGGTGATAAGAATGAACCAAGTGCTTTGTGTGTTGAATGTGGAAAAGTTTTGAGTAATAGCAGTTTAAATCCAACTAAACTAAAACGACACTTGGAAACAGCACATTCAAATTTAAAAATTCCAAGTGAACAATATTTTAAAAGAAAGTGCTTAAAATTAAATCAAAGAAAATCTACATTTTACTCAAACGTGTCAGAAAACAAAGATGTGTTATATGCTTCATATCGAATTAGTTACCGAATTGCAAAAGTTGGTGAAGCACACACAATTGCAGAGAATTTAATAAAGCCGTGTGCAAAAGATTTAGTGGAGTTCATGGTAGATAAAAAATACGTCAAAGAAATTGATAAAGTTCAGCTTTCAAATAAACGACGTATTCATGCAATGTCAAATTTTTGTGAACCTGGGCTAATAAGACGAGTTAAAATGGCTTCAACATTCTCCCTTCCAACGGATGAGTCAACAGACGTTGCTGGTTTAGCAGTTTTGCTTGTATTTATACGGTATAATTATGAAAGCCGCATTGAAGAAGATTTATTAATCTGCAAGCCATTGGAGAGTCGTACTACAGGGGAAGCAATATTTAATTTAATTGATTCATTTATGGAAAAAAAATGAAATTTCATGGCAGCTTTGTTCAAGCATTTGCACTGATGGAGCCGCAGCTATGGTTGGGCACATTTCGGGTCCTGTGGATAGAATAAAAAAATAGAAATAAAAATGTCGAAACTTTCGAAAGTATCCATTGTTGTCTTCATCGTCAAGCACTAGCGGTGAAACGTAAGCCTGAAAACTTAAAATTAGTATTAATCGATGTTGTTGAAATGGTTAAATTTATTAAATCAAGGCCAGTAAGTGCAAGAATCTTCAGCTTATTATGTGAAGATATGGGAAACCCCCATAAACCTTTATTGTTGCATACTGAAATGCTTTGGTGATCTCGTGGGAAAGTGTTGGCACGGTTTTTCGAATTACGTGAAGAAATTGTTTTTTCTATTCGAACATCCTTCTCAACTTTCAGCTAAATTAAAGATCAGTGTTTAATGGAAAAATTAGCATAGATTTCTTATATATTTCCTTATTTGAATGAAGTCAATCTTGCAATGCAGGGTGCCAATGTAACATGTTTCAAAGTCAAAGGTAAAATGAACGCACTTCAACGTAAACTAAAACACTGGGGTGATTATATTTCTAAGGGTGATGTTGAATGTTTTGAAAACCTGAGTAGTTTTCTACTAACAAATGAAAATTTCCCTTAAGGGAAGAAGCAAAACATTTTAATTTTGCAACATTTCTCTGATATGAATAACTCAATAACAAAGTATTTTCGTGATGAAATGGAAACCAGGGATGGCAATTTTGGTGATTTTTTTGATTTTTTAAAAAAAATAATTTGTGATTTTTTTGATTTTTTTGATATTTTTTGATTTTTTTTTTGATTCGTAACTATCAAGCGGAAATTATTAATTTGCAGGTTATACTAAATTATATATCGCGTGACTACGAAAATCTGAAAGAAATCAAAATAGTCAAAAAATCACAATAATTGATTTTTTTTAAAAAAATCAAAAAATCACCAAAATTGCAATCCCTGATGGAAACAGAACGTTGGGTTGAAAATCCCATTATGGATTCGTTATATTTTAACAATCTTTCACGAAAAGAAAGGGAACAACAAATTGACACTGCAACGGACTTCATATTAAAATTAAAATTTCAAGAAGTGGAACTTGCAAAATTTTGGGTATAATTATTAATGGAATACCCTGATATAATCTCAAAAGCTTTGAAAGTAATAAGAGCGGTTTCCAACTACATATTTATGTGAAAGAACTGTTTCACTATATGCAGCAACAAAACATAAATTTAGAAATAGACTAAATATAGAAACTGACTTACGCTACAAGCAACGTCTATAATTCCAAACATGAATGCTTCTCTGTCAACCTAGCAGCAGGTTCACCCAAGTCATTAAAAGGTATTTTTTAATAATACATATTTTTTTTAAATATATATTAAGTTCGGAAATTTTGCTCTAACGTAGGGGTTCCGTGGGTATGAAAAGTTTGGAAAACCCTGCATTAGACTATTATCTATGAGGCCACCTAAAAGAACTTGTGTATTTAACCACCTTCAACAGTGTTGATGTCCTACGGCAAAGTATAGTTCATGTTTGTGACTAAATTCGAAATACACGGGATATGGAAGCGTCCGACAATCGTGATGCGGTAATTCATGCTTGCCATACGAGCGGGGGTTCCTTTTCCAGCACTTATTGAAAGTAAAATCCCCAGATGTGTCCTAGAACTTGAGAGAAGAGGTCTATTTTACTATTAACTGTAATTGGTTACTGGAATGTGTACCTTAAAGATAAATTGGGTTCCACATGTTTTATTTGTTAAAGACATAGCGTAGTATAGTAAAAACTATTTTTTATTATTTTATTATTATTATTATTAATTAATTATTAATTATTATTATTATTATTATTATTGATTTATTATTATTATTATTATTATTAACACCGTATAAAATATTATATTATTATTATTATTATATTATTATTATTATTATTATTATTATATTATTATTATTATTATTATTATTATTATTATTATTATATTAAAACGTATATAAATAGTAATATTATATTTATTATCCGTATTGGTTTATTATTATTTCATAAACTTATATTACCAAATGGAGAAATATGTTGTAACTATGAACTGATAAAGAGATAATAATATATAACGTTTTGATTGTTGCATGACTCCCAATCAATCCTTCAGTGGATCCCACAATTACAGGAACACTTTTATATATTATATATATAGAATATATTATATATATATATATTATATATATATATATATATATATATATATATATATTATATATATATATTATAATATATATATATATATATATATATATATATATATATATATAGTATATATATTGTTGCCTTCGGTTTCTAACCTTGTTTAGATATTTATGTTACTTCCTCCTAAAATATTTTTCTGTTGCTTAAATCCTTGCATAAATTTTGAAAATACTTTTCCGTCGTAGGTCGCAGTATTTATAACGGAATACCACTGAAACTCGCTTCATTCAGCCTCCAAACGCTGTGTCTCGCTGTTGTTTGCTCTTCGCTATTCAGCCGCCATTGTGCCTGTTTTAGTGTGTCCTCACTTTCGATCTCTTCAGCGTTTTTTAGTGTTTATTTTGCAAATTTCCTCTCGTATCGTATATTTATATTGTGTTCACCTGTTTTCTATAAAAAGCCAGGGTGAGTATTTATTAATTAGTAATAAAATATTTTATTAGTATTGTGTAAAAATCTTAAATTCAATGAAAGTGTATTAAGTGCATTTTGTAATAATCACTTTTTATATTCTATTGTCCAAAAACTCAATTTCTAAAAACCTCATGTGCGAATTTTTATTTTTGTAAAATCTCTTTACATTTTTATTATTATTATTGTTATTGTTACAATTGTTATTGTTTATAATTTTTTATAGGATTTAAGAATTGGTTTGAGAATTTAAGAATCGATGTAAGAATTGGTTTGATAATTTAAGAATTGATGTTGTCCTAATTTTGATTTATTTTCTCCTCGAAGTAAATGTTAAAAAAATATCTCGTGTCTTCTTTTTATGTTGCCGCCTAGACAAAACATCTGGTGACCTTAAGGTATATTCGCATCCATCCATCCTCACTCCCTAATCCTGATTCTTTTTCACACCGTCCCCGCTTCTTTAACCAACCCCGACGCTATTATCATACTGTAGATCTCCCAACCCCTCTCGTCTAACATTTAACCAGTCACAGTCTCCTTCTCGTCCATTAACTCAACCTTCTTCTGCATCTCCAGTTCAACGGAGATGCAGAACAACTTACGTATTTGGTTACATATTATTTTAATTTATACTCATTTAGTTTCATGTTGAATAATTGCAATTTTTTTGTTCGCAAATTTGTTAGGGTGTGTGAATGCGTGTGTTTTAACTTTCATAGATTTTTTTCAAACTATACTATATTTATTGTAATACGGTTTTAGGCATTTTAATCATTACGTTTTTTTAGTGAGTGAATAATTTTAATCCAATTTTAACTTTCGTTTTTCTGTCTGTTTTTGGTCTTGGTTGTTTTTGGTTGTTGTTGTTGTGTGCGAGTATGATGGCAGATTTGCGCAGGCGGGGGCTTTCTATCGGCTTTACCAGCTTTACATCCGCGGCTTACTCTCTACTCTGCATCCGTGGAATACCAAATCTCTAACTCAAACCCTAACCTTTTGCTCTTGTCTGAGACACAGATGGCTAAGAATTCATCCTCTAACTCGTTTAAAATATATCTAATATAACTTATTTCATAAATTTACGTCTAAAGGGTGGGAGTATGTGCCTATGTTAACATAAACACTCCTGTAACACGTCTCGAGAATCTTGAAATCTCCTAACTTCGATGTTCTGTGGCTTAAAATCTTTCTTCCTTCTACTACAATAATTTGTGCTTCTGCTACTTTTCTCCTAACATAACAGATTTCCCGGCCTTTTTTGAATATCTTCTACTTTCTTCGTCCGGACTGTTAAATCTTCTCATCCAAATACTGAAGGTCCCTCTATTTAGGGGATTTCAATGTACACAACAATGAATGGTTGGGGTCCTCTCACTGATTTGATTAGGTGGGGAGGAGGCCGAATCATTTAGCATTCTCAACGATACTGGAGCAACTAATTAAAGAACCCAACACACATTCCTTCGGATCGTTCCCAACCAATTCTTGAACACACTTGACTATATTTCACCACTAGTCCTTCTCTCTATAAATACACCACCTTCGCTCTTTGTAAATCTGACCACAACCTCATATCTCTTAATTTTAAAATACTTTCTCTCCAACAGCTACATCCTGCCCTACGCGTTTTTTTCTGGCACTTTGATCGGGCCGATTGGGGGCCTTGCGTTGCCTCTACGCTAACTATAACTGGAATGACTGCTTTGTCTCTGGTGACGCTTCGGCTCCTGCCGAAAAGGTGGGAGCTGTAATCGTTGATGGGATGAGCAGGTTCATTCCTCTTCGACTAAATCTTTCTCTCTCATAATCCATGGTTCGATCGTGCTGTTCTCTGGCCATTCAGGCTAGAGACAGTGCGTATCGAGATTGGGAAAAATTCTCGTTCTCCTATCACTCTTCCTAATTTTCATTCTGCTAGAAATCGTTGCAGGGATACTCTCTGACGAGCAAAGGAGCTTTCATCAAACGAAATGCGCTAACCTCCTTGGTTTCCTTCCTACTGACAAATCTTCTGGCCTCTTGCCAAAAAAACATCTCTAACAACTTCTGTAAATCTGTCTTTCCTCCTCTTATTCGATCTGATGGTTCTGTTTGCTAATTCTCCAACTGAAAGGCCAATCTCTTCGGCTCCTATTTTCTACATGATCGTCTGAAGATTCTGGAATTCCCATACCTCCTCCTTCTCCTCTCAGGTGTCCTATGCTTTGCCTGTGATTACATTCGATCGGGTGTATAGGGCTCTGAAATCTACGAACGTTAGGATGGCGGGTGGCCGGATGGCATTCTCCCAGAGTTTTGAGGGAGTGTGCTTCCCTGCTCCGTGCCATCCTCGCCCCTCGTTCAACTATATTCTCTATGTCTCATACTAACTTTCCTCCAGTGTTGGAAGCACCACACAATTTCCAACCTATTCCGAAAAGGAAGCCGCTCTGATCTTTCCAACTATTGCCTTATAGCTCTTATTACATAACGTAAGATCTTTGAATCAACTCTTAACACTCATTTCGCTACATCACCTGGAATCTCATTCACTTCATTTTCCGGATCGCCAGTACGGGCTTTTCGGCGCTACCGAGGTTACTGGCGATATAACTTTCTAATCTTACATGATTTATGTTTTCCCACCTTAGGACAACTAAGGGGAGGACTTGCGTGGTGCGCCTTGACATATCCAAGGCATTTGAAACGGGTATGCACGCGTCACTGCCTTTTCCAAGCTCCCTCCTTTGGGTTTCCTCCTTCTTTATGCTTACTTAGTTCTAGTTTTCTTTCAAATCGACTCAATATCGGCTGTTGTTGACGGGGGCGAACTTCTTCTTCCTTTTCTGTCAATAGTGGTATTTCTCAGGGTTTTGGTCTTATCTCCTACTTTATTCCTACTTTTCTTAATGATCTTCTCCCTGCACATCTAACTCTATTCACTCAATGCCGAATGACTTCAACCCTTCATTCTTTCACCTCATTTTCAAATCTGCCCTTCTTTTTACTTCTAGAATTGCCTCTCAGTCTTAATCTTTCCCGATTTCTATTCTCGCTGATCTGGATAGAATCTCCGGGTGTCGCTGATCTGGAACCTTGTGAAATTCAATTCTCTTAAAATTCAAACTTCTACAAATTCCCTCTCTAAGACACCTTTCCAACTTTCCTATCTCTTTCGACGGTTTCTCTCGTCTCTCCTGTCGACAATATAAACATCCTTGGCCTAACATATACCAAAAAATGTCTTGGAAACCTCACCACAACGGTTGCCACAACGGTTGAAAGAAAATGGGATTCTGTTTAGACTGCGAGATTTTGTCCTCTTCTCCAGCTCTCAGCTATAAAGTGGCCTCATCCGCCTTTTTATGGAGTACTTGCTCTCATATCTGGGGGG
Organism: Trachelipus rathkii; assembly: GCA_015478945.1. Classification (NCBI taxonomy): domain Eukaryota; kingdom Metazoa; phylum Arthropoda; class Malacostraca; order Isopoda; family Trachelipodidae; genus Trachelipus; species Trachelipus rathkii. Next base: position 16,111 of record JABUQX010080036.1, read on the forward strand.
GGAGGGCTCTGTTTCACCCGGCTTTGGGACAGGGTCGAGTCAAAAGGCCAAAAGGCTTATACAAACTGTTCTGTACTTTCCATTCACTTGACCCTCTACTTTTTGCGGCGCGATGTTGGTTGCTTTATCTCTTTTCCTATGGGTACCGTCAGGTGCTCGAAGGAGCTTATCACTCTCGTGTACATCCACCTTTGCGTCGCCCCTCGTAGAACTAGGGGGCTGTGTCTGCACATGAGTTTTGTGTTGATGTATCTAACTCCAGGCTAGTTCGCTGCAGTGCTTCCTTCTTTCCTGCCACAATCTGTTTCTGTGGAATTCTCTTCCCCATCTTCCGTGTTTCCAATGAATTTAATCTCCCCCCACTTCAAAGCCTGCGTCTGTGCTCATCTGCGTAATTTACCTTAGTTGCTGACTTCTGGGGCATGCAACACCCTCCTTGAATAGGGCTCTGCCCGTGAGTGGGTGGTGACAATGTCAACCTTCTTCTGCATCTCCAGCTCAACCGCCTTCTGCTCCTCATTCTCTTAGCCCCCAAGGAATATGTCTCAATCATCAGCGTTGGGGCGACCAAACACGTAACTGTCTTAAACCCTGCGCTTTTAATTTAAACCCCGATGCCACGCCGTAAAACCACAGGGCGTGGCTAATTCTGCGTCCAATCTCCTCTGCATTTGTGATCCTCACACCAACTTATCTTTTCTCGTTGACACTGGCTCTTCTTACAGCGTTCTCCCTCGTTCCTTTCTGCAGACGAACCGTGCTTCAGAACCTCTGGGTGCTCTGAAAGCCACATACGGTTCCATCATCTACACAACGGTTCAAAACGGCTCCACCTTACTCTTTCTTTCCGACGTGATTTCTTTTGGAATTTCGTAATTGCTGACGTCACCCTTCCTATAATCGGTGCCGATCTCCTCACACACTATAACATGATAGTTGACTTACACCATGACAGATTAATCGATTTTATAATCCAATTCTGATCTTCATGCATCCGTGTTGTTTCTTCTATCAGTGGTATTCATCTTCCCTCAGGTACTAATCCTTTTGAGTACTTGTTTATTCTAAATTCTCTGAACTTGTCTCTCCCATCTCAACTTTTTCGGAAGTTTAGCCTAATGTAGTCCACCATATCGAGACATCTGGCAGACCTCCCTTTGCACGCGCACGTCGTCTCGCTCCGGACAAACTCCAAGCTGCCAAACTATAATTCAATGCTCTCTTGCAACAAGGCATCATTCGTCCTTCTAATTCAGATTATGCTTCTCCACTTTACTGGTCCTTCACCAAATGGTGGTTATCATCTCCACTGGGCAATTATAGGAGGCCTTAACGCATAACACGTCTAATAGATATCCTATTTCTCATTTTCAGGATTTTTAACTGGCTAATCTATCAGGATGCACAAATTTTTTCTAATTTTGGATTTTAGTTTAAGCATTTTACGCAGATTCTGTCAACCACTGACATTAGCAAAACCGATGTCCATCAACCTTTTGGCTTTTTCGAATTTTCCCTCGTACTCATTTTAGCCTCGGACATGCCGACACAGTAATTCCAAAACGTTCGTCGACTCAAATAATCCTCCGAGGTTACCTTTCGCTTTTTGCTTACATCGATGATCTGCTCATCGCAGCTCTGCCCTCCGGAAGAGACCCATCTCTCATTTGCCGCCACGGTTTCAAAGTTAGTTGAATACAGCATGCGCTTTAACACACTTAAGTGTATGTTTGGGTGTAACCTTCACAGACACATCTTCTCGCGCATTAATATTCTTCTGGAGGGGTCCTCTGACTCTTGACAACCGTGTCTCTGTTTATCCGTTCTTATCCTTTGCCCCAGAAGCAAATGTCAACTTTGTAGATCCCTAGGCATGGTAAATTTCTACCAGCCGTTTCATCTCATCCGGCAGCCGATATTCTTCGATCCCTCTAATTCGCTTTTAAGGGCCTGCTAAAAAAGGGATCATCGCCCCTCCATCTCCGTCGACTGGACTGATGATTCCCCGTCGTGCGTTTTTATAACATTAAAGAAGCTCTGGTTCCTCTGTCTCCTGTTTTTCCCCTCACCACTGCTACGGCCGGATCCAAACGGAATGCCTCGAAACTTCGCAAGTGGTGCTGTTTTTAAAGCAACCAGTTTTTAGAAGTATGAATGGCGTCTACCATAGCATTTTTTTACAAAAAGATTCAAACTGTAGAGGTAAGTACAATCATTGTGGAAGGGAATTCTTGTCATGCTGATTTAAGGCCATCAAACATTTATGTTTATTGTCATTGAGGTTCGGATGAATTTCCAAATATCCTCACGGACCATCAACCAAACCACGGTCGATCACTGGCTTCTCATTTAAGCAATTCCACGTGAACACGCACCTGTGATTTATTGGCTTGTTTTACCACGGGATATTCGTCACGCAAAAGGTGCCGAGAACATTCCTGGCAGACAAACCCCTTTCCCGGTATCAGCATATACTCCTCACCCTTTCCCCAACTACGAGGAGATGTCCAGTTCTAAACAGCTGGAACAGTACACATCTTCCCAGCCACTCCTACTTTTGACATTCAAAAAGTGTGGAAGTGTTCGCTTTCCCCCTTCCCACCTCTTATGTGATATGTCCTCCAGATTGTCCCACCTGTCTTGCCCACTCAATGGGGCGTTCGCCCCATGTTTTAACACAATTGCATAAGTCTCACATCCCGGTGTTAAAGGGGTTCCGCCCAGGAAATGGCCAAACGTGTGCCGGGTTTAGCCATTCTTCTCGAGTTTAAGCTTTGGGACTAAAGCAGTTGGCCTCATTGCCAGGGTTAAAAGTCTACAAGCACACAACTGCTCTGTCGACTCAATTTCTTCCTCCGGGACAACGCTTTGACCAAGTCACATCGACTTAGTTGGTCCCTTTACCTCCTTCCCAATGAATATACAACACATCTTAACATACTCGCCATTATAACGCCGTTTTGGGTTGAAAGCAATCCCTTTGCAGGACGACCTCTGGAGAGTCCAACGAGAAGGCTTTCTGTATCATTGGATTTCGAGATTCGTAAACCCTTTCCACGGTCTCTACTGATGAACGTAATTTGAATCCTAATATATAACTAGCGAACAAAAGACCATCATAGGTTACTATCATACGGATTCCAAAACAAACCAATTCGCTTTTGCAGTTAACTAATCCACCGCAAGATACCAAAGCGACACGCATACGCAATGGGTTTCACCGCTTCTACCTCTCTTACTTGATCCTGTATTGGAATCCGCCTCCTCCAATACACCCTCCATCTTATCAAATACAACCTCTGCCTCCTCCAATACAACAACCACCCCCTCCCCACCCGCTCCTCCTCCTGCACATCCTATTACTCGTTCTCAGACACGCTCTCATGCTTCCAATGCTCTGACTTCGACTCCAGTTTCCCGTCCTCCACTTCGTTCCACCTTCTTGCCGTCTTCGTCAAGAGGTATATCGAGCAGAGATCATCAGGTGAGATGGCCACAACGCTTTCTATAGTAATTCACCTGGACTTTTGCTCTGGATGGGGGTACTATAGCATGGTCGAACGCGTCCTTGAATATATAATGCACTATTGTTGTACACTTTTGAAGAATGTGGATAACGCATCTTTTTTTCGCCGAGAAGAGAAACGTTTTTGTGAGTCACGTAGGGCATGGAAGCTATCTCTCCGACTAATATACACGAATTTATATTTATCATTAATTAAACAGCAAAATATTGCTGCATAGTTCTTACTAACGTTCAAGGTGAGTTCAGTGAAAGGAAATGGTGCGTAATTAGTGTTAATTAATGGGGGTAATCGAATAAACTACGCCGAGCGCGCGTAGGCCTACATCTCAATTCAAAATGCGAACGAGGCCGATAGTCGAGCAGAGGGGCAGAGGCCAAAGTTTCATATTATAGGTAGTTAGCAAATATACCAGTGTTAGATATAGGTCAAATTAATTATTTAAGAGCATGCACATTGTTATTTAATAAAATTAAGTGAATAACCTACGCCGACAGTGCGTAGGCCTATAGATCGCTATGAAATGTGAGCAGAGTCAATAGTTTAGCAGAGGTGCACCAGCCAAAATTTACATCTGAAATAAATAAATGGGTCCTTAGCAATAATACCCATCTTAGATATACGGAATTTATTTAAATTAGTGCATGTATTATGTTCGTGAATAAAATTAACCGCGAAAGCTACGCCGACAGTGACAGTGCGTAGGTATCGAGGTCGCAGCGAAATGCGAGCGAGGCTAATAGTAGGGCACAGACAAAATATCCAATATTTACGTGATAGGAGCTTAACAATAGGACCATTTACAGTAACATGTGATAGTTTACTACATGTTGTTTTTTTGTTATAATACGATAAATAGCAAGTTAGGTATAAATTGCTATTTCACGTATCTAATCTAACCCTATGCGGGCATAAAGGGCCTACGGCCGATTTTTGTAGGATTTAGGAATACTTTGAATACCCGAATCTTGGGTAGGCCTAGATTCTGTAAATAATTTATGCACTCATTCAATGTCGCTATGTAAGGTATGCCATCCAATATTTAGGTATTTGGTGGCATATTTTGTAAGCTAATGTAACATTGCAAATTGCGGACTAAAAAAAAAGTTTCTGGTGCCCACCTCTGATGAACATAGAAGTGTGGTTATTTGTAGCTGCCAATTTTCTAATGTACCATGTAACACTACTCTATGTGAGTGCATGTTGTTTAGGATCCTTTTCCTGCATAATATGCATTGGCATAGAATAGCGATAGAATTGTAATTACCCTGTTTCTAATGATCTTGTTTGTTTTTTTATATAGGAACAGGAGTCCAAGTCCCTACTTATGTGAAGGGTGAACTATAAATAAAGTGTACAAAGGAAGATTCTTTCAACACTCCCCAAAATCTTTATAATATTCGACTTCTCTCATCTCTCTCACACACCGAAGTCGAAAGTTTAAATATTTAAAAACTTTTAGTGGCAAAATTAAACTTTTAAATAAAAAATAAAATTCTAAAATAAACTTTTAGCGTCATAAATAACGATCAACTTTAGCCAGCCACGGCAATACAATATAGAAATCCTATATTTTATTACCACTATGGCAATGTTTACCGTATATGTATGGAAATGGGCATGTTTTATACTAGCATTCACTTTGCAATCATATAGAGGGGAGGGCCGAAGGCCCCATGATCAAAAAATAAAAATAAATAAAAATATCAAATATCAATTTATTATTATCACGTGGCGTCTCTACAAACTTTACGTGCATTCATCAAATTAAACTGAAATAAGCACGCCTAAGTTTACTCATTCTTTTATAAGACTATAGGGTGAGGCACAAAAAAAATATATCAATTCTTTTACTTTTTGTAATTTATTAAATTAACTTGAAATTCAGCATTTACTAATGTATTAAACTCAAATCATTGAAATTACGTTACATTTTTGATTAATTTCGTTTCTGGAGTCAACATCTTATAAATAGCCATATATATATATATATCATATATATATATAGTATATATATTATATATATATATATATATAGTATATATTATATATTATATATATATTTTATATATATATATATATATATATATATATATATGATATATATTATATATAGTATATATATATGGACTGAGCTACTCAAAGTCCTAATTTAATTAATAATAATCAATTTGTGTGTGTGAATGAAAGATTTGTCATTTTAGTCATTTATTTGAACCCACACAATATGAAAAATTATTATAAACCCCTTAGATATTATACTGCAATAGGTGGGTATATTAGCAGATAATTATGCTAATAAATCTCGCAATTATCAATGTTAATATATAAAACCCCTGACACAATCTTAAAGCACCCTCTCACTCGAGAGGTACGTAAACCAGTCCCGTTTTAGCTTGGCCCTTGCTCCTTGCGGATTCAAGCCAGCTCATTTCAAATCTCTCTGGCACCTCCCACTTGGGGATATCCCAACTTTTTTCTATCTTGCATTAAATGATCTATTTGTTACAACGGTTATTTCAAATAAGTTTACCAAAGACTTTCTAGATGTGCTTAGGAGGTATGTAAGTCCGCCTCGTACATTGATGCAACATCACTCTGTGACATCACATGCTGATGCCTTACATGACTGTCCCTAACACCTTCATGATATCACTGCGATATTATAATATATATATATATATATAATATATATATATATTAGATAATATTTCATTGCAATATACCGGTATATATATATTATTATATTTAATTTATTATATTTATTATATTCTATATATAATTTATTATATATATACTTCTATTATATTAATTATTATTTATATACTTTTATATATTATATATATTATATATCTATTATTATATACTTATATTATATTATAACGGCCAGCTCTAGAAGAGCCACAATCCATATCTCTAAATTTGCTACTATCATGCTACGGAAAAAGTGAATAAATGATGCTACGATTACTCAAATTCGAATGGAAATGTTAAAAAAAAAAAAAAAAAAAAAAATAATATAAAAAAACAAATTCATATCTCGAAAAACTACAAAAGCCACATGATAATGCCAAACATATAGGCCACTTACAAGTTATTTAGAAAAATATGTTAATAAAAAATAGAAAAAAAAAATTAATACATAAAAATGGTGCAATTTTTTTGTGGGTGGTTCCTGCCTTGAACATATATATTAATATTATATAGTGTAAAGGTATTACACGGCAATATAGTTGGCTCGAGCGACTGGGAAACAGTATGGGGGGACGTTTTCCTCATACCCGTTGGGAGGGCGAGAACTCCCGCGACACCAAAACCAAAATGACTCGGTTCCGGAGCCTCCCCGGAGGGTGAAATTAGTCTTATCCCCTAGTTTCCGCAAGGCGTGAGACCCCGACTCTGCCAGCGTTTTTTTCTCGCCGTTATACCTCTGGGTATTTCTTTAGTTAAAAAAAAGCAAAAATTTAGTAGAATAAGTCTTATATTTATTTTACGTAACCATAAAATGTTCTAAATGGCCTCTAATTATTTATACTATAATTATTAACAAAATTTTTTTTTATTTTCACATTTTCCTATCAAAATTTTACCAGGATTCCAAAAATGCTTTTTCCCTTTCGCTGTAACTATTGTAGTTTTAGTATATTTTTTTTTAATTTTTAATTTTTTTTTTTTTTTACATTTTTTCCTGCACTCAAAAACTTGGTACCCTTAGGCAGTCACAAAGTGTCATCTATAAGAAATACCTATTCCTTAATCAAATAGAAATCATTTGAATAGAAAACTGTTGAAGGTCAGCCACCACTCGCTAGTTATTGAATTGAATGTGATGCTCAGTAGAGAGATCTTGCAAATCGTTTAGGCGGTTGAATCCGCAGAGCGTGACTATTATATATACTATACGTAATAGGCAGTACATATAAAACTAAGGACTTTAGGTTTACTCAGATTCTCTAGAGTCAAGAGGCGTGTTTATTTAAGATTGTGTCAGAGGTTATTAATTAATTAACCATTGAATAAATTTGTCGAGATTATATAGTCAATAATTATCATGTACTTATATTAATATATCCACATTTATGCCATAAACTATTATTCCTCACTTGTGATAAATAAATATTTCCATATAGTTTTGCATGCTTGTAATTATTTTCCAATTTATTTAAAGTTAAACAAACGATTTTATTCCCATCACTAATGATTAAATTATAATTAAAATTAGGACTTGCGGTATGCTTATTTTACATAATTAATATATAATTAATATATATTAATATATATATATATATATATATATAATATATATACAGTGTACTCTGAACTTTTATGTAATTAATAGGTCTTCTATGTCATAATCCCTTACGGCATGTATTTTCTAATTATATTATTGATCATTAGTTTAAGTATGAGGAAAAGCAATAGTAATATATTAGTTGGAATTATTGTTCGTTTCTAAATAGCTTTCACATTCTCCTACACACTAGTATCATAGTACTTAAAATATTACCTTAATACTTACGATTTTTTCTAGGTTATAATTCTATAAGCCCTCACGCACGATACTACCTCTCCAAAGCCCTATCAGTTTTTTAATCAGTAAGACACATGTTATAGTATATAATGATATATATATACCCTACATGTATATTGGTTTACTATATTTACAATATTAGTATCATGATACGATCCGATAGTGAGCTGGTGCCGGTTCACACGAACGGAAACAATTAAAAAAAATTCTGAAAAGCAAAATCAATAACTAACAAACTTTTATAATTATCTATTTATGCTACAATGCTGTGGATTATCAAATGTAATTTTAGACTAAAATACTTAACAAAAGAGAGTAAAAAGAAATTGATTGGCATTCATCATATTATTTTGTTGTGCACTCAAACCTATAGTCTTTATCAAAAAATGTTAGCTCATATTAACTTAAGCCGTGTCCTAATTTCACAATTTAAATATCTTGATGAATGAAGTAAAAGTTATGTTATACAGCTAATGTGATATATATATAAATTGACATATGATTTCAATTATCTCCTAATTAAATTCCTCTGTTTATCATTATTTCGAACTCCGTGCGCTGAGGCTCTTACGGACTCCCCTCGTATCAGCTCTCCGCACCAACGGTGCCGTAACGTCAGACAGCGATAACCCTACGCTCAGACGGATCCGTAAGAGTGGAGTTTTATGAAATATACACTAATAAGAAAAATATCCATAAATTATTAGTGAATACGAAAAGTAAGATATAAAAAGAACTTAGAAAAAATCAAAATTTCCATATTGATAAAGATGTTACTCATAACATCAATATACACTCAATAATAATATCAAATCTAAAGCCAATAAACCTATAA
>JABUQX010080036.1:32500-40000 GCA_015478945.1 Trachelipus rathkii
TTTCTAAAATATCGATTTTTTAAGAATCTGTTAAACTCAACTATTACCAAAACCGATTTTAAACTTCATGAATCTGTGTGTTCATCCATGAATGTGCTTATATCTTGTAAGGTAGTAGGCAGGAAAGATATTGAAAATATATTAAATTCTAATATTGATACTATTATCAATATATTGTATAAAGTTTTTATATATATATATATATATATATTATATTTAATATATATATATATATATATATATATATATATATATATATGTAACAGGCGTATGATAGGATTAATTGGAAAGCTCTATGGTAAGTGTTAGTGATATATGGTATTGGTGATGGCTTCTTAATGGAATCAAAAGTATGTATGACAATAATAAAGCTTGTGTAAGAATAAATGGAGTTGAAAATGATTGGTTTAATGTTAATAGTGGAGTGAGGCAGGGATGTTACATCTCCTTAGTTATTCAGTTTATATATGGATGGTGTTATGAAAGAATTAAAGGTAGGGGTGGGAGGGGAAAGCTGTATTAGAATAATGGAGAATGGAAGTGTGTGTAGAGGGTGCCCTATTTATAATATGCGGATGATTTAAATTTGTGTGGCGAATATGAAGAGTTTTAGAGGATGTGTAAAAGGAGGGGTTTGAAAGTAAACATAGATAAGAGTAAGGTTATGGCTGTGAGTGAGGACAGTCCTCAGTTTGAAGTTATATTAGATGGTGAGTAACTTGAACAAGTGTCTGAGTTTAAATATTTAGGATATATTTTGGATGAAAAGGGAATGGATGATGCAGTGTATTAGGAAAGTTGTGAATGATAGTAAAGTGGCTGGTACAATTAAATCCTTGGTGGATGTAAAGGGACTAAGTCTTGAGTATGCTAGGGTCTTACATGTGGGTATGTTATTACCTGTATTAATATATAGTAGTGAAGCTATGATCTGCAATAAGAGGTATTGATCTAAAGTACAATATGTTCAGATGGACAATCTTAAGGGGCATGTTAGTGTGAGAAGAATTGAGAAAATGAGGAATTAACATATTAGGGAGTTATGTGGTATGAAGAAAGGAGTAAATGAGAGAATAAATGAAGGTACATTGAGATGGTTTGGTCATGTGGAAAAGGATGGATGATAGTCAGTTGGTTAAGAGGACATATAGTGGTGAGTGTACTGGAAATCGAACTGGCTGGGAGACCAAAAAAAAAAAAAAAGTGGATTGAGTCAGTAAATGAATGGCTGGAGGAGAGGAATGTGAGTTTGGCAGAGGTAAGAAAAAAGGCGCATAATAGGAGTGAATGGTGAGGTTTTGTGTGGGGGTATGGTTGTGTCCCACCTGGGTCAAGAGATAAACCTACATTGAAAGATGCCATTAGTGAGGGCCCAGTTTGTAACGCCTGAACTAGGTAATTTTTCTGACTTTTGGGGGTGGGGAACTAAAGTTTTTTCCCCGTCACTTATAAGGGTATAATAAGGGGGCAGTAAGGCTGGGCTTTTTTTTGATTTGCATCATGTTCTTCAACTACTATTCTGTTTCCAGTGCATGTGACTCAACTTACTTACTCCCAGTCTGGGCAAAGAAGATGGGTGATGATTATATATATATATATATATATATAATACGAGTATATATATATATATATATAACTATAATATCTATATATATATATATATATTATTGTATTATATATTATATATAATATATATATATATATATAATTATATATATATAATATATAATATATATATATATATGACATATAGTGAACTTATAATATCTATGTTAGGTCCAGTATTAGAGTTTGTCATAAGTTTGGGCCCCTCTTAAGGAAGATATAACTGATATTGCTAGAGAGAGGTGCAACATAGAACAGACATAGGATGATTCTCTGGGTTTTGATTGTAAGAGGCTATAGGAGAGGCTGAAAGAGTTGAAATGTTTGCTGTAGAAAGGCAATTTCTCAGAGGGGACAATAATACAACGTCTACAAAATATGGTTAAAACTTGCTGTAACTGTATGAATCTTTATTACTGTAATCTAGTTCTAATTATAATAGCTTAATAAGGCTTGGAAATTCACTTGCATCATTTACAATATGTCATTATTGATATATGGAAAAACAATTAAACTGGTATTTGGTACCACTGTAGACTCTCCTATTATCTGCAATCTATATTTGTTGACCAATATTGGAAAGCTATATGTTTGGAAAATTTAACAATGGTCCAAATTGAATAGTCTAGTACTATTAATTTTTAAAATATAAATACATTGATTGAAAATATTGAAACTAATTAAAACTATTTGAAACTAATTGTAACATTAATAAATTAGAGATTTTAATTAAACGTGATATATCAATTAAGTTCAATTTCATGTTTTTAAGCACAAGATAGAATTTTATTGCGTATGTAAACAATTATTTTGGTAGCATATCTAATTAAGCATAATATTATTTAATTATTTTCTACTTTATAGGCTAGTGTTTATCTACTTGAGAGGTAGCTTAAATATTATCTTCTGTCGATTATTGTTCAATTCTTTATCTACTCACTGAGTAGACCTTCATAATTTATCTACTTTAATTAAATATTTGATTCCGCATCTACCTTTTTAGATAGATTTTAATTGCGCTTCTACCTTTACAGGTAGACTCATAACATCTATTCTAACGAAATATACTTTAATTGTGTTTCTACCTTTACAGGTAGACTAACAACTTATCTACTCTAACGAAATAGCATTTAATTACATTTCTACCATTACAGGTAGATTCACAACTTTTCTACTCTAATGAAATATATATATATCTATATATATATATAATATTAATATTTTTTTTCTTGTAGTCATGAACAAGCTTAGTATGTTTATAAAGGATATTTATAGGACTTATGAAACTAAAACAATTGAAGGATATGTATAATATGAAATTTAAGTAATATTAAAAACTAGGACATTATACACTCTTAAAAATGTTAATTTTGATATTATAGTTGGGTTATGACTTTATTAATAAATAAGGATAATAATATTAGAAAACTTTCAGAATTATTGTGATAAGTTATTTTAAGCATAGTAATTAGATAATAATAAATTGCAACGCATAGGTTAGCAAATAAATTTTTTCTATAGATTGCATGTGGCAGCTTTGTAGCTACTATGATAATGTATTTATTGTGTTAGATAAAGATGTGAGAGAGCAAGTTGGTAATTGTATTAATTAGTTGTCATGTTTAACTTATTATTTGGCCCTTCACTATCTCAAAATTATTACATTACCAGTCGAAAGTGCAAAGTATTCTTGTTAACTACTCTCTGTTTTTACCGTTGATCACAGAAATTATTTACTGTATTTCTTAAATTTCTAGGGGATGCCTTACCGTCATTCTTGTGAAGGACCTGATGATATGGTGAGATTTGGTCTTGTATATTGTGTTTATTATTAGTTTAAATTACATTTCTTTGCACTTCAATATTCTAAAAAAAAATTTACAGGTAATTTCTTTTTTAATTAAATAATTTTTGTAGTCATTGGAAGTGCCATTAACTTTATATGAAAATAAAATGGCACATTTTTTTTTTACTTATAAATATACGTAACCGTTTCTTAACATATTTTCAGATTTTCTCATAGATTGTCTCAGTAATCGATAAATAATACAAGGAGTTAGTTTTTCTTGTGCAGTTATTTAATTTTGTTTATGTATATGTTAATAGTAATTTCGCATTTTTTATATCTTTTATTTATACTTTGGGTATGTTGACTTTAATGAAAATTATATTTAAATTCTTCAGCCTGCCCATGTTAAAGCGTGTTTCATTGGGTCCTCTTTGACAGTACCCATTTCAGAGGGTAAACTTCACCTAGGCACATGGCAGGTTAGTAATCATACAAATAATATATAATTATTTTATTCATTATCATCATATATATATATATATATATATAATATATATATATTATATAATATTATATATATTATTAATATATATATATTTATATATAAATATATATATATATAATGATATATATTATATATATATATATATATATATATATTTCAAAAAAACTTTTAGTTTGAATTTATTTATTTTTGTTCATTCCATTTTAGGGTATATGGCTATGTGAGCATCGAAATGATGCAGGCCCTAGGAAAATTGTAGTAACAATCAACGGCTGCTTACGCGACGGCCGGACCCCTGTTTCTCCTATGTCTCCAATGGCATCTACGAGCAGCTAGGATCAAGGAATATGCCTTGCTCATCCTTCCTCTATCTCCACTCTAATGCCTATAAAATCTCTTGAGGAGTTTGAGTTATGGCATCAGTAATGTAATTTTGGGAGATAAGAAGAATGAAGCTGTGGCATTGTCATTCTAGTTTTCTTAATGTTTGTATAGAAAGAAAACAAAAGTTTAACAACTATCTGTTGTTGACGTCATTTCTCTCGCATATAACAGGCATCATTTGAAAATTATGTTAGTGGTGTAGAAACTACAATAATTAGATGATGATAGGATTGAGAGACTTATTGCAGTACCTAATTGGTACTTTCTTCCTCTCTTTAAAGAGTAATTCAAATTTTTTTGTGGGGGTTAAGTGGGAGGTAGTTGCAAGGTAATATAGCTTAGCTTCCCTTTATACTATTCACCGCCCACTGCTCTTTATTCCACTAGTTGAAGAAATAAAAATTTTGTCGGTGCTAGCTTTAATAAGAGGGGAATATATTAACAGCATTTTATTTCTCTATAATATACTAATTTCATATGAATATTTCCTTCCCCACACGGTTTCATTCTTCTTGAGTCATTCTCATTTATTCTCTCATTCTCTCCTTTTTCTCCCTCCTGAAGCTATGGCTGTGCACTTTCCCAGCTGCAGCAATATAATAATACGATAAGATAGCAATATATATAATATATATATAGTATATAATATATGATATAATATATATATATATATATATAAATATATTATATCTATTAATTAATATATTATTATATATACATATCTACTATAATATTATAATAATAATAAAGAAATTTATAAAAAACTTAATTATTGTTAGCTTATTTTGATGTTCCATATTGAGTACTAGTGTGGTACAAAATAGTTTTTATATATATATTACTATATGAATATATATATAATATATAATATATATATAATATACTATATATATATTAATATTATATATATATATATATTATATATATATATATATATATAGTAATATATAGTATATACATATATGTATAATATGGCTGTTCTTTACTATTATTATTATTATTATTATTTATTATTATTATTTATTATTATGATTATTATTATTAATTCTTATTAATTATTATTATAAAATAAGGCCTGCCATTTGGATCGCTTAAATAATTTATGCCTTACTTTGTTTCTTATTTATTATATTTTTGTTTTTTGTGATTTTTGAAAGTGGAATAGAAATATGAAAATATATTAAAATATATATATGTATTACAACAAATTTTCATCTTAATTTTAGAAAAGGCTTGAAGAATGTGAGTATTTTGAGGTATTGAGATGATCTTTTTTGTTGATAGAGATTATGCCTTTTGAAGGAAAATATTTGTTTCTTTATTTATAAGTATATAATTATATAGATATATATATATATACTATATATAATATATATATATATTAGATATAAATATATCTATATATATATATATTTATATTTATTAATATTAAATAATATATATATGTCTATATTTAATATTTGGTACATTATATTTAAAGAAATATATATTATTCTTGAATATTGAATGAAAAATGGTTGAATCTTTAAAAATTAGCGCAGACTGGTTTCTAAGTTTTTGATCCTGAACGTAGGGGGTTGAACCCCAAAATAGTTTTTTTTTTTTTTTTGATTTCATAAGTATAGTTGGATGAAAAATACAATCTTCCGATAATTGCCAATATTTGACCCTCCTTTGTTCTTGAAGAATAATCGAATATTGAAATGTTAAGAAATAAGGATAGTGGTCAGAAATATCCGTATATACATAATTTATAGGATTTTGTAATGCCTCAATTATGATTGTTTTTTCATCAAATTCTTACCAAGCATAATTTTTCAAAAATCTAAAAAGGCTTTAATATATATATATATAATATATATATATATATATATATATATATATATATATATTTATATAAGGTATATATATCTAATATATGTATATATATAGTATATATATAATATATAATATATATATATATATATATACTTAAAGTATATATTAATATATATACTATTATATACTATATATATTATATATTGGCGTGTGCTTCTTCACCAGGTGTATTTCAATTGTTTGGTCTTCAATTTCTTTTAACAAATACTTACTAATTTTAACACACAATCTTTAGTTTTACTTAAATATATATAATGCTAAAAAGGTAATCCAAGTCAAAATTGTTTTTTTCATGGATATATAATTCTTATAAATCTTTTTAATCAATACAATAACTCCATTTAAGAATAATATCAATAAAATAAATAACTCCATTTAAGAAAATTATCAATAAAATAAATAACTCCATTAAAGAAAATATGAACAAAATACAACCTTTTGAAATACCAAGAACTAAACATTAATTTTCCAGTTGAAGTAAACTCCCGATTGACGACTTATCCAGTTTGAAACGGTTGACTCGATGTTGGTATATAAATCTTCCTTCGAGTTTTCATACAATCACTTGAATGGCGAGATTCTGATTGCACCGCAATCCGCCAACATTCAAATTCTTGAGTTGCAAGTTGAGGAAAAATAGCCTTTATTAAGTTCAAAATCCAATCATCACCAAAGTTACTGTCCAAACAAATTATCAAAGGCTGCATCAAAATTTTACCATACAAGTTTTATACCAAAAAATTCTTTATCAAGAGTTTGTATCCAAAAGTTACTATCCAGATTTTCTTGCATACATTTTCAAAAGTTTCTATCAGAAGATTATTTTACATACATTTTCAGACAAGTTTCTAGGTTTACTCTAGACTTTTATATACAGTACATTATCAAGCAGAGGTTTCTAGGTTTACTAGATTTTTATATACATTATCAAGCAGAAGTTTCAAGGCATATTCAAAATTTATTTACATTTTCAAACAGAGGGTTCCAATCTAACTTGGTTTTAAAAACATTTCAAACAAAAGGTTCCAATCTAACTTGGTTTTAAAAACATTTAAAACAGAAGGTTAGAAGCTAACTTGGTTTAACAAAAGGTTCTATCAGACTCTGGATTTTATCCCAAAAAAATAATAACCTAGTTTGACAATTGTTGGTTCACAAGCTCATATTATATAATATATATATAAATATATATATATATATCGTATATATTTATATATATATAATATATATATTATATATATATATATATATATATATAATGATATATATATATGTATATAAACTGGATCTTTATTTTCCGTTCATTCCTTTGCAGTTGTTTTAAATGTGTGGTTAGGAT
>JABUQX010080036.1:45000-61814 GCA_015478945.1 Trachelipus rathkii
TTATATATATATAATATATAATAATATATATTATATATATATATTATATAATAATATATATATATATGAATAAAGTATGCCAAAAAAGATAAAATAAAATAGACTTATTACTCTAATGTTTTACAGCATCATTATTACATAATTCTAAGAAGATGGCACAAAATTTTTTTTAATAAGAAAAAATCCAAGCAAAGGAGACGTATAATATACAATATGAGGTGTAGAACTGTTGACAATTGTGCAAAAACTATTATATATTATATTAATATATACTTATATATATATATATATTATATATATATATATATAGTATATATATAGTTATATAATATTATATATATATTATAATATATATATAATATATATACTATATATATATATTATATATTATAATATATATATATATATATATAAAACCATTCTGATTTAAATTCATTTTTAGCACAGTATTACACCTATCAATCTTTAATAGAGTAGACGTTGGTTTCTCCAAAATACGATAGTAATGATGAAATTGTCTCGTATAGTATAATTATTTAAATAAGCATTAGAGATTTTTTGGCAGATTGTATATATAGATTATTTTATTATTAAATTATTTTGTTTTTATTTATTTATACCTCAATATGGGCCACCAATAAATTAGAATCAAATTAATCTCTCCTTGTTTTTTCCCCAGGAATATTTGATTAACATAGTAGTCTTGGAGCTTGCAAAACACGAAGTTTTTGTGTTGCCTCATGCCAGAGTATCAGGCATAGTAAAATTATCGATATTTAGGCCTTTAAATTATTTTATTATTATTATCACTATTATTGTTATTTACTTTCCTCAGAAATTTGGTTTGTAATTTTAGTTGTAGGTGGGGGTAAATGTATGATGATTATTTTAAATTTATAAAATACTGGAAAAATATGAATTAATAATTTGTTGCTGTATTCCTTCAATATGTAGTTTTTAAATTTCAAAAATTTATAATTGAAAATTTTTAAAAAAGTTACTGCTTGTGCACCAGAAAATTAAAATCTTGTACCACTCTCCATGTTGAATATTTATAATATTATAAGAAATTTATTTGTAATTATATCATTTGCACAGTTTATTAAAAAAAATAAATATATATATATACTACTCTGGTATAATATAATATATATATATATATATTAATATATATATATATATATATATATTATATATATATATATATATATATATAATATATTATATTATATTTAATATATTTAATATATATATATATAATAAACTAATGGCGTTATTTAATTTAAATATACTGTATATTATATATATATATTATATATAATATATATTACTATATTATATAATATATATATATATAATAGTATATATATATATATATATATATATAATATATACTGTATATATATATATATATTATATATATATCTATAATAGATATATTTATATATATATATATATATATATATTATATATAATATATATATATATATATATAATATTTATTTAAATTTTAATATTTTTGTTTTACACACATTTTCACAGTGCTACTTACATGTATTTCATTATTCCTCAGTTCCACACAAATTTATTCATTTTAATACACTTGGGAGAAATTTTATCTTTCCATGTATGAATTCTTTATCATAGGCTTACACTAAATTTCAGCTCTACAATAATCACCTTTGTTTGGTGAAGCACAGTGATTATTGATCAACGTCAATGGCTGTGGATTATGACATTGCAAATTGTAGCTTCAGTCCTGAAATCAGGCGTATAAATTCATCTTTGGTCTGACTAGAATTTACCTATCATTGTAGAAATAATTTTATTTATGATACAGGGCTCTGAGTTGGGAATAAAGGGAAAAGTGATACCAGAAAAGAACCACTTACAATGCAAATTGAATCATGTACTGAGGTGTGAATCAGGATTTCACATTTTTTTTAAAGTAATGACAAACCTAAAGTCTTCAGTCTTACTGTATATTTGGCACTAGTTAAGAAGATTGTTTTTTTAGTTGACTAAAAGTGAAAAGTAACCATTAGGAATTTGTAATACTTTATGATGATCAGCTTTGATTTTTCCAGCACTTTGCTTTTTATATGTACTTTCTCCAAGCTATTATCAGGTAAATTTGCATCTTTCTTAGGTGCCTAGTTTGATTCAGTATTTTTGAGTTACCTAGCAAAATCCAGATTCTAATGAGAATGTAAACATAAGAGCAGGTTAGTTTGATGTAAGAGTGGAAGTTTAGCATTGTAATATATTATCACCAATTTCATTTATAGAATAACTATACATGCTAACAAGAAGTAAGATAGGATGTACAGGACTGATGGAAACCGGCATTTACTAATGATCTGGTACATGGGGTAAGTGATAATGGGCAAATGCTGAGGAGTAGTGTGGTGTGGTTTGCTTGTAAGGAGGCAGTTAATGACTGATGTGTGTATAATGAAGGAAATTATTGCTTAGTGAGAAATAATAGGAAAAGATCAAATCTGGACAAAAGGGAAGGAAATTGATAATGTTGAATGGCTTAAGTATTTAAAGAAGTTTTTACTGAGAAGGAGGATATGGCAGAGATTTTGATAGGATAGCACATCACAACAGTAAGCGGAGCTTTGTATGTTTATTGTTCATGAGGGTATTGCAAATAGATTGTGGCAAGAGAGTAAGTATGCAAGAGTGTATGTGAGTGTCTATCCGTGTTTGTATGAATGAAAAACTAGGAGGCTGTGGTGGGAAAAATTTAAATACTCATATTTTTGAGAATATACAATAGCATATGAACCTAATAGAATATATATATATATATATTATTATATATATATCTATATATATAGTATATATATTATATATAATATATATATATATATATATTATATATATATATATAATCTGAATGAAAACCAGATTGAGTATTGTGGGTGGATGCAAAGGAAAGGGGTCAGTTTGAAGTCTAGGGAGGCTAATCCTAAAAGAAATTGTGGATTCTAGTCATACAGACCTTGAATAGAGAATCAGATTGCCCCATGATACATGAATGTTGGGTGACGTCCAGCTAACATGGGAAAAAAAGGAGAAAAAGGGGAGTTCTTATTTTTTGGAAGAGAATGAAAGATTGTTAATAGGCCAATGTAAAAATTTAGCTTTGTATATAAACTGATAAAGAATAATTTATGGTTTCAAAAAATATTAAAATTACATTAAGTTAATTATTAAGTTGAAATATTAGGAACATGAATTATGAAAAATCTGAGTCAAATTTATTAATTATAAATAATTTAGCCTTTAATTATGCATTTTAAGATGTGCTAAAAAAAATAAGTCGTTAAGCTGCTTTAGCCGTATAAAATTCATTATGTATTGGAATCAGAACTTTTTGTTAGAATCATCGTAAAAAATATTTTAATCTTTTCACTAATTTCAAGAAACAAAGAACATTGTTTGACAGATTTAAACTTGCTCCTTTGGATTTCAGTTTTTCTCGACAATATCGATCTATGAAGCAGCATTATGCTACATCATAGTAAAGGTTACTCTTACTTTCTGACTGCTCTTTGTTCTTGTTTTATCCTAATGATGTAACATTAGTACATTTTCTTTCTATAGATATAACAATGTTGATTTACTAGAAAATTTGTGGTATGTATCCCACCACCCTGTGGAGCTCTTTTAATGTAAGAGGTGCAATATCTTAATGATTTTTATTGGAGTTTGGTGGCAACTCCAGGCCGATTTATCGTGCTACTTCCTTTTTAGTTACGTTGTTGTGTAATTTTTTGCTTACTTTTCTTCTTTACGTACCATAGTTATTTTTACAAAGACTTTTATTGAATGCCTGTGTAGAGAAATTTTACCTTTTTATTTCCCTTTCATTAGAATTTTAAACTTCAGTTGTTTCCAAATAAAATAATAATCTATTACCAATAATTTAACTAGGGTTGCCAACCATTCCTACATTACCGTTTTTGTACTTCAGTTTAGACATTTAACTTTGATTCCTTTACAACATGGGCAACAACCTAGTTCAGGCTTAGGAAAGAATACCAAGGAATTCCGTTCATGTCATTGCTGCATGATGATTTGGTAGTTGTCAATTTTATTACTCAAAAACCCATATTCTGATATTAGAACAGTTTTATCCGTTCACATGTTAAATTAATAACCATTATTCAAAGGTAGTCACACAACAAATCAGTCTGATGAACCAAATCTTTTCCTTCCCCAGTTATTGAATTAGAGCTATCACCCTCTGATGGATAGTGTGGAGATATCTATAATTTTTGGTTCTTAATGCTTTACGACATTCTTTAATAAGAAACATTTTTCAGTGCTAAAATTAATTCTATAATACTAACGGTTTCTGTTCTACAATGTGAAAAAGTAAGATTGCAAAAACAGTTGGAGAGAGAAAACTTTGAATAATTGTAGGGAAAAAACTAGCTAAATCA
Organism: Trachelipus rathkii; assembly: GCA_015478945.1. NCBI lineage: Eukaryota > Metazoa > Arthropoda > Malacostraca > Isopoda > Trachelipodidae > Trachelipus > Trachelipus rathkii. The sequence goes on from JABUQX010080036.1 coordinate 49,458, forward strand.
TGAAAACAAGCCCTCCAACTGGAAAATGTCATCATTTGACTGCAAGATTTGGTATATTCTCCCAACAAATATACATAAGTCGTCATGCAGCACAATATTTAAACCGGACTTTCCCGGAAAAGAAGCTACTCATCCGGACTGAATGCCCGGGCAGAAAGCCAGTATGGATAGCACCTTCACAATTCTCATTCTGTGGACTCCGTTCCGGTTTTTAAAATAAAATTAAATATAAAATTACTTTCAAAATTACCTTACTTTGAATTAATTAAAAAAATATTGATATGAAAATTATTTCAAGCATTTTAATTTAAATAAAAATATAAAAAAGATATAATAAGAATATTAGAATAAATATTATATATATACTATATTGTATTTATGCATGTCATAAATATACAATAAAATTTTTGCTTTAAAAGAGAGAGTATGAACTTAAATAATATTTACAAAAAAGTGTAATTATAATTGTCAACAAATTTAGATCATCATAGAAGTGCGAAGAGATTCAATTACTGCTCTGATGACATTTTAGTAGTTCAGTATCAATCTTCTATTGCTTATTTTAGCATTTTCAAAAATTGACTGATTTTGTATAGTAAATTTCGTGTCCTACTCTTATATGCTTCTCCTGTTTCATTTACCCCATATAAAAAAGTGCTCTTATATATAGATTAATTATATTAATGATTGTCATATATATAATTTTAGTATAGTTCATGAGATATATAATAAATTATAATATAATACCTATATACAAAATAATATATATTTTTTATATACTATAGTTTTTTCCTTATCTTTATATATTATCATAATCTTAAATTAAATAATATATCATAAATAATAATTTCAGCTTTACTAAAATAAGAATATAATAAATATATATTATATTATTATACTATATAAAATGTATAGAATAATAATGACAATAATATTAATTTAGCTTAGAGAGATTATTATTCATTAAGTGGCTTTAGTTCTAATATTTTTTTTAAATATATATATTTAAATTTATATGATGCAATCGAAAATATAAACTTAAAAATAATCTTGTATAGAATTATATTAATATAGTCTGACTAAATATTAAAATATATTATAGTATAATAATTATAATAATTATTAATTAAAATAATATAAATAAAAATAAAATAATATAATATATATAATATATAAATAATAATTATAAATAATAATTAAAATTAAGCATTATATAAATATAATATACTATAATAAATATAATAATAATATATTAAACTTAATTATAAATATACGCTTTTCTTACATGAATTTAAATAATCTTACAATTAAATTAATAATTTTTATATAATTTGTTATTAATTAACTTAATTAATAATATATATTTAATGAATAAATAATTTTATTTGAATAATCGCTAAATACTTGGTAAACTGTGATTGTTAGAAAGACCACATCTTAATATACTGCTTGCTAGAACTCCGTCCCATTTATTTTATTTTCTAATTATTTGTGCCCATATTTATTTATTCTCTAGAGAAATTAATTACTTAATTAATTATTAATTATTAATGTGATGCTATTATTATGACTAATCACTGTATTTTAATAATGTTATTATTAGTTATTCTATCCCTTATTGCCATTATATATTATGTATTATTGTCGTGATATATATGCTTCAATCACACACTATACTTCTCATCGCATATGATACTCAATCATATGTTTCTTTAGTTCGTATATAAACTCATTACATCATCCCATTACTTTATGTTTATTTTTATTTTATTATTATTTCCTACCGCTGCTTGACCAGTGTGCCCCTGCGACAGAAGGTATACCCTCCTTCCTACACGACCTTAAACTCAAGCGTGCAATTTTTCTGAAGAGTGTCCATACGTAACCTTTATTCTATTCTGAAATTCACTTATAATGATAATTCCACTTTGTTGAGTTTCTCCCGTTATTATTCGTTAGTGGTATTATTTAAACCCTTGATATTGGAATTTATCCCATTTATCTTGGAGTTATACAGGTTTCTAAATCCCTCTCATACGCGATTTGTATGCATTCTCATTCATCTAACTATTAATTATATTTTAAATTATAATTTTCGATGTATATTTATCCCTTATTATAATATTTTCTACCCTCCTATTATTAAAGAGCAATGCAAGGGATCAGAGTGAAAATTTCCGCATAGATTATCCAGTCTCACGCTTTCAAGTCACAAAACAAGCATGAGCAAAGTCACTAGACAAAAAGAATGATTCTTTAACACAGTTCTCTTCAAGCACAGCTCATCGGTACGCTAGGGACTCTCTGTCGCTATCGCGCTTACAATCCTCCCTACCTGTTGTGGCAAAATTCAAAGACGCAACCCAAGCGTTCTTGTCAATTTGCGCACTCCCCCAGAACCCTGGCCGCTCCGAGAATCATATCGAGATGTGGTACCAGCCGCCGGAGTGCGGTGACGGGCTGCCCTAGACCGTAATCCAACACCATGGAACTATCGTACATCCTATGACTCGGACTTCCACTGCGAAAATCTAAAAAAAGAATTATGGGCTAGAGTGCTTAGACCAAGACGGTTACGCGGAAATAGGGACTTAACGAAAACTCTCAGTTATAGAAACAATAATTCCGGTGATTCCATTTTATTTAAAAACTCATTCGAAGATCGACCTCGACGACCTCAGACCACACATAAAACTGTCTACGAGTATGCACTACTTAAAGCTCCCACAATTATCGCCCGCAAAGGTTATACCTTTGAACAATACAAAAATAGGCGTAGAAGTGCTTTAGGAAAGGCCGCTGTAGGGGAATACAAATCATGTACTAGGGAAGTTTATCCGATTTCCATTATGAACTACACCCGCGATAACGAAATCCAAAAACCATAAATACATACTAATCGACCCCTATTACTCTACCCTAAGCAGTGTTTAGAAATAGAATTGACGCTTTGCTAGAGAAAGTATGTATCAGAAACGGGCCAAGACAAGGTCCCCATCGCGTACTTCAATTAGGATCCAATGTCTGTGTGATCTGGCTCCTTACTGCCCGATGCCATTGCGGATTTTATTGCCTTCAAACAAGCCTTATTCCCGAGCGACTATTAACTCCTGATCAAAGTACGAACCTATTCTTATTTAATTATTGCTAGAATTTCGCCATTGACTTCCCAACCTAATACTGTCTTCACCTACCTTGAACCTTTGTCCCTCCATTTAGTCCAAACTGCATTCTCACATTATACCTATTTCTCTTTACAAAAGTTGTTAAATTTCCTCTTAACATAGTTCCCACCTCAAACATTTTCTATTCCGCCATTCCCCGATGTGTCCGGAGTGCCCGATCGTGTCGAGTACTCCCTCTGAGTCGAGTTGGTGAATGACAATATAAGTTTATAATTTTGACTATTGAAATGCGAATGTCAAAGTAGCGATAATTATCACCCTATATAATTATACCACAAATAATATATAATATATATATATATTAATAATTAATATATATAAATATAAATATATATAATTATATTAATAATATGATATATAATATATATTATACTGATTATAATATATTAATTAAATATTATACTATAAATTTAATAGTATAATATTATATAAATTAATATTATTTTATATATATATATATATAATAAATTTATTAATAGTATTAATATATAATTATATAATTAATTATATATAAATATATATTATATTATTATAGTTTAAATAGTATATTATATAATTTATATAGAGTATAAATTTATATAAATAGATAATATACGTGCCATATATAAATATAATATATATTAAATATTATATAGTTGAATAAGTATATATATTATATAACATCTATTAATATTAAAAATAAATATATAATTACTTTAATAAATTATATCATGTTTTATGAGCTCTACTCTTATAAATTCCATCAATTATTGGAGCTTCTTTTTCTTGTATCCCTAATTGAAAGAATTATACCATATTAAATATAATGTGTGACGTATTTAAAGACCTAATAGGAAACCGAACCCACGGAAAAAAGAAGATCAATTTCACAAATTCGTGAGAACGTCTGTAAAGAAAAAATGGAGATAAATTTACTTGGATATACTACTTATATTAGCTGGACTGCCCACAGAGGAGTGTGTGTCGACGTGCAGAAGAGATGTTGTATTGGAGCCACGCAAGACCAACTGAAACTACAAAAGGAAACAGCACTTTCTCTGAAAAGCAACCTAAAGGCTTCCCAGAAGGAGTTGAGGCATGTCCTAGCGACACATAACGCAACTACCTATGCAGGTCCTCTCCCTTTCGACAGTTCGGCCTGAGGGGCCAACGAGGGGTCCCTGTCTGTTACGCGCAACGGTGAAATACTCCAGGTAACCGTGGGACAAAGACCGGTGTACAAGTAAAATAAATTCCCAGCGTAGATCAGGCGCCAAGTATAATTTTGTGATTGATTAAAATACTCCTAAGTATTTTCAACAATGCCCCTGTGAAATTCGAACCTGAGACGCCTAGCAGATGTACGTGCAGGTGTTTGACCCACCAGTACCATCGATGAACTAAAAGGAAACCAGCCACTTTCCTCTGAAAACTCCAATGTCTAAGGGAGCTTTCCCAGAAGGTGTGAGATGCTCTAGGAGATCTAAACTTCCCCGACAGCGATCCGCGGCCTTCCACCACTCGGGGCCTTGGGGGCCAAGCAGCAGTCTGGGAGTATTGGAAGATGGATGTGGAGGCGTGCGTACGTATAAATGTTTTTTTCAAAAGAAATGATCTTAGTTTTGGCTAATCCGCGCTGTAAGGTTATAAGAATACTCAGGTAATACCGGGGGGCCAAGATGTATAGAAAAAAAAATGTGTAATGAACCCCACATATAATCTTGTTGTGTATTGATTAAAAACACCCTGGTTAAGTTCAAAACTACCTTGTTCATCGTACATCTGCTTTTAGAGCGGTTGGAATAACCAAAAATGTTTTCGAATCTCAGCAGGGTTGAAAATGAAAATTATATTTTAGGGGGAATGTGGTAAATGTTTATCATACAAAATTAAAGATTGGTCAAACATTGCAAGTGAGAAATCGCAAAAATTATAAAACCCATTTTAATCCATAGCATCTTAAATCCTTTATGAACAGTAAAATCCTTTTAAAAATAGGATAGTTAAAATATCCGAGCTCTTTAGAGGACATTGATATTTCTATAGCAGCGCCAAATGAACCGGCTATTATTCCCAGGAAGGACCATTACAGTTGTAAGGTACAAGTAACCATATATCTCCTGTTTAAGGCAAATAGTAGGAAAGACTTTCAAGAATTGTATCCTACTAAGATCTCATAATTTTTCACAGCTTTTTCTGCACCTCAAATAGATTTCGGGATTTAGTGTTCGTCCGAGCACAAAAAAATTAAACTTTAACCAGTGGGGTTCCAGATCCTGTTATAGTACGATATTTTGTATCCGGCAGTAAATATCAATTAGATTAACTAACCACATAATTCCAATATTCATTCAACAAATATTTAGAAATATATCTGTGCTGGCTTTACCAGACAACCTACAAGTAGGTCCTACAGTGAAATACTACTAAAATACAATAAATAAAAAATAATAATTAAATAATAACTCGTAATAATTTGTTAACACTAATCGCGAAATTAATAATAATAATAATAACAATCAAATAATACAATAATCAAGAATATAATAATAATTAATTAAATATAATTAATGAATAAATATTTAATAATAGAAATAAATAATAATAATAATAAATAATAATAAAATAATAATTTATAATTATTGAAAATAATATAATAATAATAATAATGAATAAAATAATAATATAATAATAGAAATAATTCCGTTAGAGTGAAAACTCTTATTTAAGCCTTAATAAAATTAAATATAATAAAATTTAATAATAATAATAATAATTAAGATATAATAATAATAATAATAAATACCTACCTTACCCTTCAATCAATTTCACAGAACCGCTGGTTTTGTTCAATGGTTTGCTACCTGGAAGATGCATTTACACTCCCATACGAACTTAATAAAAATTTCCCAATGAGCTATATTTTAATTTATCAACATTCATTCTGTTTTAATTTCCTTGAATTTTACAGCTAAACATTATCGAAGTACAACCTTACCTCCTGCTTACTAGTTGTGCATGGTAGATATTTGATCGTCGTCAAACGAATTGAATTTCTTTATTAAGTTTTTTAATAAGCTAATTCGTATTAGATAGAACCCAATTACATTCTCTGTTAACTTTAGGAACCATACCAGGATGTCTTCTCTGGGAAAATTAAAAATGTTCTATTACATACCTTTTATTAGATTACTTTATATTATATATATATCTATGATACTATATATATATCTGGAATCCTGATGAGCCCTAAAAATAGTATTATATATATATACTCATATATTAATATTATACGTAATCTTATATATATATAACTAGTTATAATATCATAATATAATTATATATTATATATATCATATATAATTATATATATATAATATATAAATAGTAATATTATATATATATATAGTATATATATCTGTATTAGATCGGTCGATGTTAGTGTGTTTTTGATTGTAGTGTGTTGAAGTAATAAGATCTATAGTAGCGAGCAAGTGCGAAACTCATGATGGCGCTAATCTATGTGTACTTACACTATGTTTAGTAATTTGTCAAAATTGAAAATATAGTTCGTTATACTGTTCCGATGACATCTTTACTGAGCGAGCTCATCGAAAGTGCTCTCCGCTTTCTTTTTATGCAAAGAACTTTTTTATGTAATTACTTTGTTTTAACCATTTATTTTTATATTTCTTTATGTGGTAAGTGTTTGATACCCATGATTTTTGGGAATAATTTAATGTGCAGATTAATAGAGTGAAGCGAAATAACGATTATTTATGAAGTTCATTATATTAAGTTCCCTATACCTAGAGCCGGCGGCGTGTATTTATTTCATAGGTGAAATATTTTACCCGCGCAATATATAAAATTATTTCAATAATTACGTTTATTTCTTTTAACTTAATTAAAAGGAGAATGCTGTTTTATACTGGATAAACTAAAACTAAATTTATTTTCTAAACCCGTTTTCTGATAGGGAAAACCCATATTGCCCAAATTCTTATTTTGCAGCAGGGCCCATTTAATAAAGTTTTTGTATAGGCTGCCACAAGTAGGCTCTAGGCGAAACTTATAATTATAAAGTTCCTACCCACCAAAGGATTCTATTTAAGAGTGGTTTATATTTTTTAATATTAGTTTCTCTCTATTTATATTTTTGTTATTTTATTTAATTAGAATTAATTTTTTATAGTATTTGTGATATTTAATTTTTTAGATGTTTAATCCCAGGACCTGGTGTGGTTCGGATATTTGCCCTGACTAATAACCCCTTGCTTTTCGTGCACAATTCACTCAAAATGTTAACATCCTTGAATATCTTTGTTAACCTCCTATGTTGTCGCAAATAGGACTTGTCATTATAATAGTTTCCATTTGGTCCAAAGGACTTCCACAAACTTGCTTCTCTCAACCTAGGATTGTGCTTCAACCAGCCTGTGAATTAAGAGAAGGAAGGGACTTCATGTCGTGGACGAGTGGTGGATGCCCCTTTAGTTCGGTCTTAATCCCATAGAGGCCGGCCTTGTGCTAGGTCTCGTTCGCGACTTGCTTTATTAAATCTTACATGAAATATGAACCGAATTGATTGCATTTCTGTTCCGTGATAAAGGCTGTTCTTTCTCGAATCTTTCCACTTAACGGTGAAACTTTGTTTTACCTACTAATACAGGTCCGGGGGCAACTTTGGTGACTAGGGCTTCATTTTTCAACCAATAGATGTATCCAAAAGCAAACAAATGTAATTTAAACCCAGATTTGTTTGGAACCTCTACGCTAACGTATACTCCCATTCAAATCCTACAAACACCCGTCAATCCGTGGAAACTCTAATTGTGGTCTCAGTTAGCGGCCGGTGGTGAAGACGAGATGAAGAAGTGGGTTCTAGTGACATCTCACGCTCCAGAAAGGAGTGCAGCTCTCACGTCATGGATCTTCTCGGAGCTGCTTTGATGAAGAGAGCTGCAAAGAAAAATCATTCTTTTAGTGACTTTGCATGCTTTTGTGAATTGAAAAAGTTTTTAAATAATCATTGCACGAGAAGAATTATTCCCTATTCCAAATATACATATAATAAAAATACAAAAATAAAAATATGGTATAAAACTAAAACTAATTAAGATTTTAATTTGGTAAAGTTCCATAATGAATAATATATATAAACTAATGAGATCTCACAAGTCAGGATAAATGATCGTGTGATATGCATTTGTATTGTGGGTTCCGATAGATGAATTAATAACAAATTTATAATTTTACTGGTTTAATAAACTATTATAGGAAATCTTATTAATACATCAATAAGTAAGTAAATGAATACGAATGAGATAATCAATAAAACATACTCTATGTAATCTAGATCAATAAACATGAATCCATCCGATAGATAATAAAGTAATGCACAAATATCAGTAGAGATGAATAATAGATTCAATAAATCTAAGAAGAATATTGTAATAGAATCTAAATCTAGAATTAATAATGACATAAAGGAGAGTAAAGTAGAATAAGAGTGAGTGATATCTGATATCAGAATAATAAACTAATATACATAATAAATAATGATATATAATTAATAGATGTATAGAATAAGTACTGAAAAAATTTTAATTTAATACAATATATATAAATAAACTATATAAATCAAAATGAAATAAGTAATAAATAATAAATAGTAATAATGAATAATCATAATAATAAATATCATAAATTAATAAGATATAAAAATTCATAAACTATATTACTTGATTATTATTAATTATTAATTATTATGGTTGACTGTTACGTATTATGATTGTAATATATTTATTATTATTATTATTATTATTATTAAGTTATGGTTTATCTTTGTTCGATATACAATGTCATTATCGTTTATTATTATTATATAAATACTCTATTATTTCATGTATTATTATTGATTATTTATTGACATTTCGTTTATTGTATGATAGTATATAGAGGTATAAGTAATATTTTATGAGGGGTTCAGGATATATATAAATATATAGTATATATATATGAGGATAATTATTTTCAAAGAGGCGACAATTATATGTATATACGTACTCTAGTATATATAAGCTAAAATTTAATTTATTACATAATTACATATGATAGGTAGACTGTTCAGATGTAAAATCTGAATACATTCTTACTATATATTGTAATGTCAGTAATCAAAAGTGAGGATATGACTCTATAATAGGTAAGAGTCATGTAACGGACTAACTATCCCGTTTATTATAACCGAGACGTATAGTGTAAAAATAGGCCCATGGAATAATATACCAACTTTTATATCATTCTCTTATCATTTCTACGTTTTTATAGCTAAACGCGGTATGATATAACTCAAATTCATTTATATAGCTAATAAGTGTGAGCCTTTTCTTTAGTAATACTTACATAATTGGATTTAATGTGCCTCGTATAGCTTATCAAATTTTAGCTATATATTTTATTTTATGTATAGCGGCAGTGAAACGGTATTACTCTTTAAATATATTATGGATATTAATATACTAGTATAGATAACTGATAGATATCTATAAATATATAAGGTAAAGTAAAGTGGACCTCATGGATCGAATAATATTCACTTTTTGGATTGGGGTGAGTGGGTTAAGTATATCATTGTATATGTTAATATATACTATATATCCAATTGAAAAATCGAATGTAATGCTCAACAGGGAGAGGAGTCATTGAGGAGGGGATAAGGAGACGAATGTTAACATTATTCTAAAATGTGTTTGTGTTCCTGAAAAGTTCTTTCAATGGGAAAAGGGTAGATTATTATTCTATACTATATCTCTAATCACTAATATAGAACAGAGCGACGTTTAAATCAACAATGTTCAGGTGGAGAGAGTGAGATGAGTTGTATGTTTTCATATAAGCTGCATAAATTAATTTTCATCGTGCTATTAGTTTATTTGAGGAGCGTGTAACTTAAAGTGATTTATTATAAACTATTTACCTATTTACAAAAAGATTGTGAGTAATATTCTAATTATGATTTAATCATGTTAGCTCGCATTTTGTTTCGTAAAAAAAATATTCCCTATCTTCAATTATCTGGGGCGAATTCCCAACGAGAGCGGTTTGAGTATGTTAGTTTGTGGTGTGGCCTTCGGTAAACATTCAGTCGTAATATACTATACTTTAGTGATAACGCTTGGGTCAATATCTCTACACTCGGTATTCGTAAATAAAATAAGGTTAGTTTATATTAGTGATTAAAGTTACGAGTTTGAGCTTTAATATAGTTTAGCTAGGCATAATTTACGGTTAACTCTAGGGCTTTAGGTATAAAGATTTCTTAACTACTATATATCTTTGTATTGGTCTGGCTGGTATATACTCATTGATTTTACTATATATATATAAATAAGTTATATAATAAATAAATTTCTAGCATTTTAGATAGATACATTAAAACCTAGAGGAGTAGACTTAGATAGACTATGATAGCATTTCGGGATCAGATAGATTATTAGTATTGCATCAGATCATAGAGTTAGATTTTTGGAGATCATGATATTATAGTATAGTCTTATAGGATAGACTAGGCTCTCTAGAATAGAATAGGTATTAGCATAGACATAGCATATGATAGTACCTACGCGTATTTATCAAACGTATATGATAGCGATACGATAGGATAGATCAGATAGATGGATATAGGATGTAGGAGCGATATGAGATTAGATAGCTTTAAGTACAGTTACTCTTAGATAAGATCCGCGGGTAGATTTTTATTTTATATTGACAGTTAAAGAGGATTTTATTTGATGTTGTCACACTAGATACTATATATAGTGATATATATATTATATTATGAAGTAACTCACATAATACTATAACTATATATTTTACTATTCGATATTTCACCTTGTAATAGAAGTTACTACTACTCTATTTCTACTACTTAATAATAATAAGGGACCTTATGAGTTTCATGTATTGTATATTTAGAGAGAGACGATGTTATATGTGATGTTTTATGTTGCGACATGAGGAACTCGATCACCGCACTGGACCTGCTCCAACGCTAAGTACGATGGGCCTTTTCCTGTGATTCAACTTAGGGAAGAGGAGAAATTCTTCACGAAGATGAGATCAAGCGTCCCTCGAACGGCACAAAAATGATTGTCGCAGAATCGACGGCAGGAGGGTCTGTAAAGCGTGGCTTGCGATCTTCCGAGAGAGCAGAGGCGCAAGATAAAGAGAGCGATATTCGAACTGGTTACCGATGAATAGCTATGATGATTTCTGTTGGCGTATGATTGAGCAGACTAACGAGCAGAACAGTACCAGTACACCTGTCACAGACCAGACAGCTCAAGCCGGCCTAACACTTCAGCGACCAGACAGGACAACTACATAACCAATCTCTAGGTACAGTATCTATATGCGTAGACAGAGAGAACAGACGAGTCATCTATCGAGACGACTATGAGAGACAGGAAACGAGACTGAGGCACACTATGCACCAACTGCATCGCTCCTGCCGAGACCGAGCCAGATCTCGGACTGTAGTTTCCTGATCCTCGAGAGATGTCAAATTGAGACCCGACTCCTCCACGCATGCAGAGAATTCATGATTGATTTTACATTTTCAATGATTAGATATATAGATTGGATGGAGAGAAGAGAGAGGTGATGACTGCGTCGATCATGTGGAAGTGAGGAAAAGGAGGAAGCGTAGACTGCAATGACAGAGGAGACAGCCATGGGTAACATGAGGCAAAAGAGACCGAACTCACCCTGAGTAGGTAGGAGGAGAGAAAAAAGGTTGAGAGACAGATGTAATGCGTTAGAATTGATTAAAGCCACGCCTTGACCAACGGCGGAGGCGAATTATTACTTTTTTCAAAACTACGAGCAAACCACGGGCGAGCAAGCATCTGGGCGAAAAAGATTAGAGAGTTAATATTAAAAAAAAACGAGAAGAGAAATGAGGATTAAATAACAGGAGAAATAGTAAGCAGGATGGGCATATGTGCTTAATGCAAACACCAAGGTGACGTTAAAGAAAACAAAAGCTGTTTACTATATAAAGTATTTTGGTAGTGCGATGTGAAGCGTAAAATAGAAAGGTTAGAAAGATCGAAGACTAGCGGGCAGGGCTTAGGGCTTAGAATTACAAAAAGAATGCCTATAGAATGAGTAAACAGGACTTATGGAA
>JABUQX010080037.1:0-21134 GCA_015478945.1 Trachelipus rathkii
ACTTTAGACCCATAGCAATGGACACATCGTTTATTTCTCCTCTTATACTGATTAAATACCCTATCTGAGATTTACCGTCTACATTATTGAAAGAAACGTCTGCATAAACTTCCAATTGTAATTTATCTCCTTTCATTCTATTCATGCAAATTTTAATTTTTTTCTTTCATTTTTCAACAGTCCTAATCAATTTTTTCATATCACTCGTCTTTCCAATTTTGAAATATTAACTAAAAAAAAAAAACTTTTACTGATAATTCAGGTCTTGTATATTGTGCTAACCAGTTCAATCTCCCAACCATTGCTCTATATTCTGTCATCTCTTCAAAACTCGTATCCCTTTCATCTCTAAATTTTTTAATTTCAGGACACTATCTTTATGTGGTCGAGCATAATTTATTGCCCAAATTGTTCTACAGTTATCCCTCTGTACTTGAACCTTTTTTGTTCTTCCGCACATATTTTTATTTTTTCTTTCAATTTCTTTTTATTTTTATTCTTTCTTTCAATTACTCAAGCACTTTATTAAACTCTTTATCACCTCCAACTTTTCATTCTTTCTCCAATAATTATCGATTCTAATCTAAATAAAATCCCCAAGTTAACAATCTTAATACATTCATAAAAACAAAAAGTTCCTGTAATTTATCGAAATAATCAATCCTCAATTTTTTACAGCCACTTTCACGCGCTCTTTAATTCCTGGCTAACAGACAACAGAATGCCCGCCACTCCAAACAAATCATCAATGTTCAATAATTAACCTCATGTCAACTCTCCTATCAAATTTATAATTCATATATACAAGTTTAAAACATAATACCCAATTCACTGTAAAAGAAGATATTTTCTAGGGAAACATGAACACGGTGAAAATTAAACTCACTCCAGCCACCCCTTTATACCAATTGATTAAATCTCACCAAAATCCACCCTAACTGCACGTGACCTCACACCCTCAATTTCATCTCTTCACTTTCATTCCCTTTCCATCTCAAACCATACTCTTACAACCCCCATTCACTCCTTATTATTGCACTTTCTTATCCATCTTCCAAACTCATCATCTCTCTCATTCAATTCTTTTACTGATCATTTTCACTTTTCTTCTCTCCCACCCTCATTCCAAATTGGAAGACTTCTTCTATCTGCATTCTTACTTATCCATCAATCCTCCACATACAAATCATCTCAACTTACCTTCATTTCCGGACAATTTAATCCATTTCTTAACTTTTGTAGCCCTAACATCTTCATCCTCATTTTATCAATTCTTCCTCACACTTAGCACATACCATTGCTTGTCATCACACATTTACTTAATAACATGCATTATATATTATAATCCACTTATAACATTAAAACTGGTAACAACAACCCTCATTAATACCCGATTTCCACTCAAGATATTTTACATCACCAAATTAATCACATCGGACCTTTACCTGCCTATTCACACTTTTCCTATACCTATTCATCTCCCACCCTATTGTCATCCAACAATATCCTAAATATTTAAACCAATATACTTGTTCCTAATCTAACATAACTACCACACAACACACACACAACACACCACACCACACACAACCCCACAGCACACACACATCACATACTTATATATTATATACTATAGAATATAATTAATATATTATATATATATAATTATATATATATATTCAACTCTGAGAAATTATAGACACAAATACTAAAAAATGCGTAATATATGGCGTGACAATTCACATCTTCATATAATAAATTATATAATATAACTATAATATTAATAATATTATATATAATATTATATAATAATAATATATATATATAATATAAAATTATAAAATATATAAAAAATATATTAAAAATAAATATATATATTATATATCATCTTAGAAGATAATAATAATTATATAATATATATTATATATATAAATATATAAAATAATATAATATAATATATAATATAAATATATATACTAATATAATTAAATAAATGATAAATATAAAGATATATTATAAGATATCTAATATTAATAAAATGATATAATTTATTAATAATTATAATTAATTATATATATAAATATATATATAAATATATATATATAAATATATATATTAATATAAATTAAATAAAATAAATATAATATAATTAAAATAATAAATATAATATAAATAATTAAATATAATCAAATCTAAAATATATAAATATTGATCGCCATCTTGTGTTGATGGGAACTAGGAATAATAAGTCTTCGTAATAGATACATAATATAATTTTTCAAGATAAAGAACTGAATCAACCACTTATCTCTTAACGAGGAGCAAGTCAACATTAAAAAATCTAACCAATATTAACCTTTCTATCTATTATTTATAATTAAATAACAAAAAATTTGAATGGTAAATAAATATATTCATTCAAAAAATAAATAAATAAACTAAAAATATATAATTTTTCCGCGTATTTCCAAATATTAAACAATTAAATTTAATACAAAATAAAATTATTCAATATATTATTATCTAATAAATAAGTATATTAAATTTGATAAATCATATATATAAAATTTATAACTTTTTTAGAAATTTAATCTTATAAATTATGATAATATTATAATAATTACCGTAGAATTATTAAAACAATTTAAACTAAACCATAATAAAAATACAGGCTCATGGCTATTTCAAATTTCTATTCTATCTCAAAATTTTCATGATTTTACGACATGACCTAAACCTATCAAATAAATTAATATAATTCTTTAAATTTAATCTTTTTTATATTACGTATTATATTTATGTAATCAAAATACATTTTGATTCTATCACTAAGTAAATAATCTTCACTCATTCATCACTAACTTTGTTAAAAACCTTATCAAAGGTTTTGCTCATCTAAATATATAATATTTAATTTAATCCGGTAATTTTTTGATTTTAGGTAAAATTACTAAATCTCTTAGCATCTCTAATATCTCTTTTTCATAAATGATAAATCACATCCAATAATTATTAATATTATTTAATAAATTTTAGTATATTCAAACTGTTTTAATTAAATTCCTTATTTATCCATACAAATCCAAAACACCGCTCTTAATAAATATCTCTATTTTATCTCTTCTCTATCATCATTATCTATTTCCATTTTTATTTTTCTACAATTATGTTTCCAATACAAATATAGTTATTATTTTTTCTTTATCTTATGATAAATGAACATCCTTCATATATAATACTAATCTCCTTCTTAAATATAATAAACGTATACACACGTTGATTCATCCGGGTATTTATAAAATAATTCAATCGCATTTAACAATATTCTATTTTTTATTATGTTAATAAATTAATACTTCTGTTTTATATAAATTCATATCACTCTATGAAAATTTTGCAAAATCTCTTTCCAAAAAATTTAATACAATTAAAACTTAACTATATAAGTTTTAATCCCATTTTACTATCCTCTACCATTAAAAAAACAATTAACTAACACTACACCACCTCCCTCCCACTATTTTTTAATAAACCGCAAAACACTTTAAAATATATACCTAACAATAATAATTTATAATAAAACATAATTATATTCCTTAATTAAATTCACCCCAAATTTTTCTATAATTTAAAAATATATACATCAACAATTTAATACCTTCTCACAATATAAAAACATATCCTATTTGTGCGTCAATCCAAACCAATGAATACTTTATTCCTTTTTTTTTCAACAATATGTCATGATCAATGTATTTTCTGTTCTCTGATTGGTAAATGTAATTTTTTCAATTTCATGAAATTTAGTCATCTAAAAATTTTTATAGAACTTTGCACATTATCATGTCCATATGATCTTTCACAAACATTTATTCAACTTCAAATCCCTTTTCTTTTACTTCAATGCTCAATAATACTATCCCTCTTTTTATTTATATCTAACAGTTTAATTTATCCTAATGTTTTATTCTCCTTCATCCACTATACTACAAACAAGAGTAATATTCCCATCTTCTATCAATATACATACATAACTTTATAAGTTACTTTCTATCAATACTCCAAATATTTATCTTAAATATTAAAAAAAACCAGACATTTCTAAATATATCCTTCCATATCATCGTAAAGACGAGCACATCTTACATCTAATATTAATATATATTCTATTTAAAAATATTATTGAAAACATATCTAATACTTGAAATTCATTTGTCATATTCTTATAAATGATACCTTTAATTACAATTTAAATATCTTAAGTAAATATCAATAATAAATTTTTCGCCTTTTAAATAATTATTGCAATATTTCAAAATGTTATTTTCTCCTTGTTCCAATACTTTTTATTTTATTTTATTTTTTTTTTACTTATTAAAACTTCTATTATTTTTATATGAAAAATTTACGTAAGTAACTATTTGCGATACTAGATAAATGCCTTCCAATAACGCAAATAACTTGCTCGTTAATTTTACTTATAAAATAAAATGATCACCTAATTATAAAATCACCTTACAATATTATATATATAGTCCATTTTATACCAAAAACACAAAGAAAGAATGTATAATCTTTGAATTAATTTCTAAACTATAATTTTTATAAGATCAAAAGATCAAACCATATGGTGATCACTCTCTCACTCCACTTAAAAATTACATCATACTTTAAACAGAATATATTCACTTTTTAATATTAAATTTATTCAATTTTTAATTATATATTTTTTATATACCTTTATTTTTATTTTTTTAATTCATTTTTCTTAATATTATTTAGATAATAAACCAATTTTAATATCTTTTTCTTTCTTTCGTATTTATCAGTTTTTTCTTTCTGTTAGAGATTATATACATTTTTCTTCTGTTTAAAATTAAATCAATTTATAATACATTAAAGAGATGAAAATTTGTTCACTCATTAATTAAATACGCACTCTAAACAATCAAATTAGATTTCTGTATAATATATTTCTTACATTATGTTTAGATGGTAAAAACAATAACAATTTCATCCTACAAAAAAGAGACTTCGGAATATACCATTTATTTGATCAGATATATATGTACATAGAAAACATAATTTTTAACAAATATTTAATTTAATTAACCCATATTTAAATTATATTTTATAACTTTAAATTTTCTCCTAAAATAATTATTTTTATATTTTACGAATTTATTTAAATTGTGATATTCATATTATTCTAACATGTGATACTGTGCAAGATGCCCACAAAAATCCTTTCTATTTTAATCAAACTTAGTATTCATAATGAAAGGGTTTTATTTCTTCATTTAAATTTTTAAATTTCTTTTATAATTTTATTTCGTTTATAAATTTATCTAAATTAAAATGATATAAATAAATATTTTTTTTATCTATAATAAGTATATTTATATTTCTATTTAATTAATCTAATTCTTATTATTTTATATAAATTCATGTTTATTTTTTTGTTAATTTTTATTTTTTATATCCCTCCTATCATTAATCAAATTTTAAATTTCTATTCAATATTAATAATTTACTCTTAACTATATTCAAAAATACTTATACATAAACCTTACATTCCTCTTTTATCTAATAATTGTTCATAATAATCTATCCATAATAATCCTTTCATAATAAAAATCCATCTCATTAATAATCTTACATCATATGGAGTAGTTGCTGCTCAATACAATACATATAATTATAATAACTCAATTATAATTTTGTTTGTTATTTATTCAATCCATAATCTAATAAATACCTAGAAACAACTCATCGCATTATTTATCTTATGATATTCGGTCATGTTATTTCTTAATCGCATCTTTTTCTCTCTATCTCAGATGAAAGAATTATCCAATAAATTAATTTTTTTATTTTATTTCTTAAATAAATATTAATACATTTCTTACCATCTTCCCATCTTTTATGCTTCTCATTATTTTCTTTGACCGTAAATTTATTCTCTTCATCACTCTTTTTATTTCACATTCATAAGTGAATTTTTCATGCTCTATTTCCCTTGTTTTCTTCATGTTTTTTACATCATGTAAAAACTAGGAATAACGAAAGATTCTACATTAATAAAAATCATTATATAATTTCTTTCTTATAATCTAAGCATCTCTTAATTAATAATATTTTTATTTCTTAATTAAGTACTTTATCAATAACATTAATTAAATTATTTAATTACATCTCCTCTATCACAATAATAAATCCATCTAATATGCAGCATCACTATAAGTAGGCTACAAATATCTAAACTAAATTATTAAAAACTTGTAAGAAATCTTATTTTTTTTACCTTCCCATTAATTGCCAATCGATTCATCATAATATCTATGACCAATAAGTATTTATAGAAATCCATAACTTTCGTCATATATAAAAACATTTTCACAAAATCATTCTATCTTTATTGGACCAATTCAATATTAAAATAATCTTTCCTCTCTCTCTCTTTAAAAACTTTACTTTTTTTTTATTTATTTCACATAATCATTGTATGAAACAATATGAAAATTAATCCATTTACATACCATGTATTTTATTTTGAAACCTTTATATTTTTTTTTAACTTTTACTTCTTATGAACAATAAAAGTCTCATAAAAATTCCAAATTTTTTATTTTATTCTTACTATTATAAATTTTCTTATAATTTATAAGGTTTATTGTGAAGAGTAAACCTGGATAAAACATACTAACAACCAATCCCAATTTCAAATTTCACACACTGAATAAAGCGAAGAAATTGTCACTCACCTTAAAAAGCGTCTCTATATTGTACCAATCATATCTAAAATGTAAGGTTGCTTTACAAACTCCTTTAAAAAAAATTAAATTCTTTTAACTAATTAAAAATTAACAATTACATAAATTACAATGTCAGTTATTTGCAAATTCCATTTTTACGTCGCTTAATTAAGGGAATAGTTTTGATCAATTCTTTATATTCTGTAAATTACAAATCACCTCCAAAAATTAACCCTTACTTACAAGCAAGAAAAATCTTGTAAGTAGATAATCTGTATCAAAAGAATTAAATTTTTCCCAATCCTAACATTTAGAAATTAAAATAAATCATATCCTTAACAAACATATATTTTTTGCTATTTTCTTAGCATTACTTCTGTATCAAATGACATCATATAATATTTATTTCTAATGTGTTCATAAGTCGTCTAATTTCAATTTAAAAAAAAAAAAAATTCTATCTTGCTATAAATTCACTTTTATACTTTTTTTACATAAAAAATATTACTAAATTTACTCAGGTGACTAATTACACTAATTAAAAACCAAAAAACCATTGGTGTTTCCCTTTTCTTAATAAATTTTCTCAAACATTCCACCAAAATCCATCATGCATATATTCTTAACACATTGATTTTCCCACCAAATTTTTAATTACATCAAACTTTGAAAAGTTTTTTTTTTCAACAGAGTGGCATCATACATTTGTTATCCCTTTAATATCAACTTTATATGAAGGCAATTTTACGTTATTCATATAGCATATCCCCGGGCGAACATTATGAAAGATTTTCTTGCTCTGTTTTAAATTTATGCTACTATCATTTTCTTTTTAAACTTAATAATAACTATCCCAATTTATTTTAACCTTTATCTACCACATGGAACGAGCATGCGGGTTACCGTCACTTATCCTTACGATAAGCACTTAAAAAATTTATAAAGTTACGAAGGCACATTCTTTATAAATTATTGGTTCCCAATATTGTTTTTACTACTATTAAGTTAACTACACATATTCATCACCATACTTCTTCACAAACATTTCATTTGTTTGCTCTATTTCCTTTTTTTATCCTTTCAACAACTGCTCATTTAAATCTTTTTTAACATACTTACATTTATTTTCTTTTATTCCTCTTTTCCTATTCTATGACTTCCTTCATTTTTTTTTTTTTCAATTTTTTAATCAATGTTTAGTGAGTAACCAACTCCTCTCTAAACTCTATTTTTACTTTTCTATTTATTATTTTTCATACATACAACTTTATGACTTACTATATAACATTTTGCTTTCTTTGCATTTTTCCAATTTTCTTATACCACTTTATTGGCTTCCTGATTTTTCATAGCGTTTAAATCCTAATCAAACTTATAATTAGCAATTTTATTTGAATATATTGCAATTATAAAATATTTTTTCTTTTTTACTTCCTTGCTTTCTTTTTCTTCATTCAAATTCAAATCACATCTTTTATTCCATTTTTCATTTATTCATCAAACTGTGTCTTCCACTTTAATAATTCATACTTTTTACATATAAACTGTATCCACTGATGTTCTCATTTCACCATTTTTAATCCTTTTTCCCCCAAAAGAGATAGTACCCATCAACATTTACAATTCTGTTTCCAACATTCCACATTATGAAAAATATTTATTTATTTCTACTCATTAATTATTCTAATTTCGTCTGACATCACTCAATAATTTATTTTTTTTTAATATATATAATATCTTCATATTTATACTTTAATTTATAAATATACCTACTCCATTAAATTACTGTCGCCTTTCATATATTGAAAAAGAATCTTCCATTCCTAGTATACATCACTAATCTTTCCATTTTTAATATTGTCTACCCCATTTTATATCTTTTTTATAAAATCATTTCACCCTTTTTTATTTTTTCACTCATATACTTTTCCTTTTTTAAATATTTCCCTTTACAATTAAATTCCCAATACTTTTTTTTTTCTTTAAATAAGCTATTTCGAATTTGGTGTTTTAAGTTAAAATTATGCCACATAGTTATGTCTCCCTTTTAACCTTTCATCGAACTTCAAAACAATATTCTTGTCCGAAAATTGACTTCCCTGCTACCCCAATTTTCATTAGCTACGGGTTTGTAAACTTGTTAAACTAGATTTATTCCACTTTTCTACACGCATTTTTAATTTTAATTCCATACTTATGTACTTTATTATTAATATACTTTCTAAAAACTAGTCACTTCCCCTCCAATAAAACAAATCGGTTTCTCAATTACAAACATTCCTCTCCCGTTTACATATTTAAAATTATTAAAAACTACTTATCTTATTAAATTGTTATTTTTTCTATAATCTTATTTTTGTTTGTCTACAAATTGTAATCCAGAATTAAACATGGTGATCCAACATTCAATAACTATCCTACTCTATATCTGTTAATTATATATATTATAGATTTTTTTGTATCCAATACTTCCTTTATTACCTAAACAACCAATTCCCATCCATAGCGATTACTTAATCCCATAAGGGTTTTTAGTTCTTCAAACATTTTTTTTTTTTTGCCACATAAACGCCGCCTTCAGGAAGTATCGTCGTTCACTATCTTATCACCCTTCACCCCATAAATTATTTTTCTTTCTTACAATCTATTCTTTAAACTACGGATAATAAAAATAAAAATAGTCATCTGTTTACCTCGTAGTCTGTATTTATTCTCTACACAACTAATAATCCACAATCTTAAACATCGAATGAGGGATAAAATTTTTTACCTTCATTTAACAATATCCTCCAAATATATTTATCAAATTTAGATTTTTTTCTTACATCTTCAATTTCATCTTCAATATATCCTCTTCATTCCAGATCCAAATCTCCTTATTTCTACTATCATATATAATCATCATCATCAAACAACCATCAAACTCGATCTCACTCATCATCATATCACAAAAGCTTCGAAAAACTTTCTCTTTATGTAACAATGTCTATTGTTTCTGCCTTGCGTAATTTGCCATTTTGATTTAGTACTTTTGAAGTCACTTGCTTTATCTTTTCTCTTCATTATCATCAAATCAAACTGAGTATTCCTCTTTTATTCGTTTTCCGATTTTCTTTTTTTTTTAATTTTTTGTTATCTTCATAAATATGACTACATGAATTATGTAGTCATACTTTTCGGATACTTTTTTTTTTATTCAACATCTTTAGTCATAATAAAATAATATATATAAAAACTCTGAAATTTCTTGACTATTTATATATAAGAGAAAGATATGTAAATTCTTTATACTTATTCAAATGATACTAATAATACATATGATTATAATGAATTACAGTATTTCTATTTTTTTATAAAATAAATGAAATGTAAATAAAAAATAATCAAAAACTATAAGAGAGAAAAACAAACTTATATTCCAAAAATAGAATTCTGAGCAATGTTATTGTGTGCGCAATAGTAACCCCTCAAAGACTCTATACTTCCGCTGATTTTCTTATTTTCATACGTTATATCCTCAACAGAATATTATTCCTCACCAAATTTTAACATCACTTTTTTGCCACCATACTTTTTTAACCATTCCGCAAGCATAATATAATTTATCCAATTTGTCGGTTCCAAAATTTTTATCATGCTACCTTCTTTTCGAGGCCAGAAACTTCTTTAATTGCCTTTGACTGATTTTTTGTGTGCAACCATAAATGAACATGCCACCACTAAATTATATAATTATAAAAGAAAGAGAACAAATAAACATAATCTCCTAAAATGTACTTACAGTATTTACGTTGAAAACCATACCGAAATACTCTAAAGGACATTGCATAGTGAGTATTAGAGATTAAAAGAAGATTACATTTCCCCATTATAAGTGTTGTTCAACCCTCCTTTCATCGAATTGTTTAAAATAAATAAATAGGCTATCTAATGTCATTACCACAAGGTATAATTATTTTGTGTTCCAAAACACGCTAAAAGAAGCATCGAACTGAAACATCTTTTGGATTTTATAGCCGGTAAAAGCTAATGCTAATTATTTATAAAAAATTCCCTTACTTTTTTAACATATTTATACCCTCATATATTAATTACCCAAATAGATTAACTTAATTAAAATTTTTTTACTACCTACTTTGAAATTATCAATCATTACAACCTTACTCTTTTCCATAATTACAATAATTAATATTAAACTAAACATAAAAAAAAATTCTAATTATTACAAATATTTAACATTTTTAAAACATCTTCTGCTTACTTAAATTAGAATAGTCTAATTTACAAAGTGAATGTAACACAGTCTTTCCAGGGTGATATTATTCTCTCAACCATACACTCAGATGCACAAATTTTTAGACTAGTTTAATTTTATACTTTAAAGAAAATTCTCAAAATATAAATCTTGCGTATCTATGATAGAACAGAGCGAGAGATCTCTAACAATAATTTGGTAGTGTTGTCTTAACTATCTTTACAATTTTGCAAAGATTTTTCCACATTTTCCAAATATGATTTAACTATAGACATAGTGATTGATGCAATAAAAAAATCAATTTTTTATTCTATAATGAAATTCACTTCCCAATACATCTAATTTTTTCACAAACCACAATCATCCATTTCCTTATTTTTCCTTAAAGATCATTCCTCCCTTCTTCCCTTTTTAATAAAATTTTAAAAAAACTATTTCTCTAGATAAATTAAAATTTTGCCCTCTCGACGTCCTAAAAAAACATTTTCCGGAATTCTCACTTCTCCAGCTGATCTTTGGTAAGTAAAATTGTCGTTATGGGGGGGTCCAGGTCTCAATTAAATTGGGAAGTAAAAAATTTTCTCAAAATTCCTCTTGGC
This sequence comes from Trachelipus rathkii, assembly GCA_015478945.1. Lineage (NCBI taxonomy): Eukaryota > Metazoa > Arthropoda > Malacostraca > Isopoda > Trachelipodidae > Trachelipus > Trachelipus rathkii. Next base: position 11,610 of record JABUQX010080037.1, read on the forward strand.
TTCTCGTGCCATATCGTCTCACGAGTCTTCTCTTATTGGTTATACTTTTCTCTTTTTTTACTTTTTTTAAAAAAAAGAAAAAAAAACCTGAACAATATAAAATAAAAAAATCAATAAAGCGTCTAAATAAATATAAGCTTTTTTAGAATAATGATATTCTAAACCAACGTTCCTATATTCTAATGCTAAGAACAAAATCATATAAAGATACAAAAAAAAAAAAAAACACACGCGCCCCAACCTACCGAATTTCATACTCTATTCCTTAATCAAAAATGAAATTACAACATTCAACGTTCCTAAACTTTCCTATATTCTTTCGACGCTTGCTCTCTCCTCCTGTTGAACAATATAACATTTCTTGGCCCTTAAAACATAAAGACAAAAAAAGTGTTGCTTGGCGAAACCTCACACATCACATAACGGATTCTAGGGGTCGCCGTCAAAAGAACTGGAAAAATTCTGTTTAGATTGCGAGACTTTTTTTCCTCTAGTATTCCAGCTATACTAAGGTCTCAGTTATAGACCCGAATATTGACATTCCGCTCGCTTTTACCCCCACCTGACCTTGACCTTTTTTTTACCACTTCTTTAAACTAAGCTAAAATTTTGGCAAACCGCATTTTTTGAGCCCAAATTTTTTACCCTCCCTTGACCTTTTGGCCTTGGACCTTTTTAAACCTACCTTGAACCTTTTTTTTTATCCTACTTTTTCGGCCTTGTTCCTTTTTGAGAACCCAAATTTTTTTGCCAACCCTTTTGTATTCCAGGTGGCATTTTTGGCAACCCACCTTTTTTGACCTTGACCCTTTTTGGCAACCCTAATTTTTTTGCAACCTAATTTTTGCAACCTTCGAAGAAGGGTTTGCGCCAAACGGTTGCGTCGAGCAACCGTTGTACGTATCCCATCCTAATTTTTTCACGACCACTCCTTTGGTCTTCCATGGGTCCATTTTTGCCCCCTATTTTTGGCCCCTTTAGGGGCCTTAGCCCTTTTGATGTCTTAACCTTTTTGTCCTTGACCTTTCTTCCAAAGCTTGCCAATATCCATGGGTCAATTGGCTGCACGCTAATTTGTTTGGCCACTTCGTGTCACCCCGTCCATATCTTCTTCCTAACCCTGAACGTATGTTGATCTATCCTAACTTGAACACACACACACACACACAGCAACACACACACACACACAACTACACATCACAGCACACAAACACACACACACTTACACTTTACACAGCATTCACTATGAACTTATACAAACATTCATAAATGACGCTTTACATTTTACCCCAATCAGACACTTACATTTACACTTATACACATTCGCACACACACACAACACACAACAACACACAACAACACACACACACACACACACAACAACACTTCCACCTCACATTACGTTTACAAAGAACACTTACGGCTCACCCATGAGATACTGTACTACTTACATTTACACTTAAAACACGTGCAGAACACACTACCAAACCCTTTTGGGTCTTCCCATGGGGTTAATTTTTGGCCCTCCTAAATTTTTTGGCCAATCCCTAAATTTTTCGGCAAGCCCTAATTTTTTTCGGCCAATCCCTGTATTCCAGGTACAATTCACCACAACACGACACAACACTAGCACACACACACACACACACACACACACACCACGCACGCCAAGCACGCACGACCACGGCACGCCACGCACCACCTGGCACCAACCACACACACACACACACACACACAACACACGAAGCTATTTCCAAACAGAATAATAAAATTCCTATCCCTCATTAGATACTTGCACTTACATACACTTATAACACAACGTAATAACACACTGCCAACCCTTTGGTCTTTTCCATGGGTCATTTTTGGCCCACCCTAATTTTTGCCATCCCTATGATTTGGTTTCCTTAATTTCAAAGTAACGACATGTCTTCCATGGTGGAATTTTGAGAACCCAAATTTTTGAGGTATGGTTTTTGTATTCCAAGGTAATTTGACATTGTGATCTTTTTTCGACTCCTGTAGCTTTTTTGTACTCAGATTTGATTGATGGTTCAACTTTGAGTGTTCCCATCACCATATTATTCTCAAAATTAGTTTAGTGTTCTATATTTAATTAGATGAGTGCCGGGTGAGTGCAAGGTAAGTGCCAATGAGTGCCAAGTGAGGTGCCAATGAGTGCCAAGTGAGTGCTCTACATAGTGCCAAGTGAGTGCCACATGTGGCCAACTGAGTGCCACTTTTTGTTCAAGCCTTTTCTAGCCCTCCCTGAGCCTAGAATAGCCCTAATATGGGTGTCTCCCCCTAGGTTAAGGTATTAGGATTCGATTGGTGTATATTACAAACTGCTAGGATGCTCCTACTATGAGTTAGCTTTTTCTAACACTTCTAGAGCCTCAATAAGTTATATATATATAATATATATTGATATATATATAATATATTATATAATATATATATATATATATATATATTATATATATATTATATATACTGCACACACATCTACAACCTTCTACACAATACACTAATGGACACTGTATAAACATCTTTACATTTGACACTTCACTCACAGTGGATAATTTTGAATGCATCAACATTGATGCTTCTCACTTTGAAATGCCTCAGCAATAATGCCTCGCATTGATGCTCAATTGTTGAGTGGATTGAGTGCCCGCAGCATGATTTGCATTTTCTAACCTTTCTAAGCCTACATCATGAGAACAGAGCTAATATTTGAATAGTCTTCCCCCTAGGTCATACTATAACAGGGCGCAGCCTGCGCCTCGCGCACCCACAGGATCACCCGTGCACGTTTCCCAGCCGCGCGTGCTGCATCCGCAGGCGCAATATTTTCCGCGTCCGCCGTTCCGCCGCGGTGCGCCGCCAGGCGCAAATATTCCCAGCGCTGATGAAAATATATATATATACTACGGGTCATTCATTTATTTCATACTAAACATTTTTATTAAAAACATTTTGTGCGAACCTAAAACTGTAATCATTACAGACATCTTTTATAATTTTACTTAATACTTTTTAATTTATAAATTTTTAAAAATTGTATGTAAGAAGAAATTTTTTATTAAAAAAACATTAACATTACATACCTTAAAGCAGTAAATCATAAATCAATAAGAGTTTTTACCTAACAACCTAAGGGATTAGATGTTTTCGTTTTAAACTGCTTTAACTCAGTATTTTAACTGGCGTTTAACTCACATGATTTATTAAAATTACATACTAAAAGCATAAAATCAGTAAATCAATAGAGGTTTGCAATAGCAACACAAAGGAATTAGTAGTATGGTTTTTGTTTTTAAGCTGTTTTAACTGCTTTAACTCATATTTTTAACTGCTTTAACTTGAGATTATTTATTAAAATTACATACCTTAGAAGCAGTAAATCAGAATCGAAATAGAGGTGTTACATGCAAACAAGGGTAGTATGCTTTTTGTTTACTGCTCTTACTTGCTTTAACTCATGTTTAGCTGCTTTAACCTCATAGTTACTGCTTTACACTCTACATATTTATTAAAATTACATACCTTATAACAGTAAATCGTAATCAAATAAGGTGTTAACAATAGCAACAAGCGGGTTGTATGCTTTGTTTTACTGCTTACTGCTTTAAACTCATGTTTTACTGCTTTAACCTCATGTTTTATACTGCTTAAACTCATATATTTATTAACAAATACATACCTTAAAACAGTAAAGTGCATTAAAATCCAATATGAGGTTCTAACACATAGCAAAAAAGGGCTAAGTGATGCTTTGTTTTACTGCTTTAGCTGCCTTATACTCATGTTTTACCTGCGCTTTTTAACTCATGTTTTAACTACTTATTAACTCATTGTGTTTACGCTTTAACTCAATTGTTTTACTGCTTTAACTCAGTATTTTAACATTATGTTTTTATTTTGTTTTAAAATACTTTTATTTTATTTATTATTATTTTTACTTTACTTTATATTATTTTATTATTTTATTTTTTATTTTTTATTATTAACTTAGTTTTTATTTGAACTTACTTGCCTATTGTTTATTATTATTTATGAACACACACACACATCACACACACACACCACCACGACTACGACAACATGCACAACACACAACCACACACATCCCAATCACCACGCACACACGTACACACGCACACTCACTTACCCATATAGTCTAATAATTTATTAAAAACATTTTTATTTTTAATTTTTATTATTATACTTAGTGTTTATTACTCATCCTTGTTATTTAGAACACACCACACACACACGACACACACACACACACACACACACACGCACACACACACACACAAACTACACACACACACACTTAACATTAACGTATATTTATTAAATATTATTTTATTTTTATTTTAATTATATACTTAGTGTTATTTCTTTCATGCTCTTTGTTATTTTAGAACACACAACACACAGCATACACACACAACACACACACACACACATCTTACACCACACAGTACAATTTATTAAAACATTTTGTTTTAATTAAACACTTACATTTATATTTATTAATTTTGTTAAGCTTAAATTTATTTTCAAGTTGTTCTTAAAAACTTCTATAATAAATCAATTATCTTTGAACAAAGAATTATTATAACTGTTTAATAATTTTGTTTAATAAATTTTTAATAAACCGCTTGTTTTAAAATAAACTTTTAAACTTAAAATTTTATGAAATTTTTATTAAAAACATATTTTACGTACCCTTAAGAAATAATCAGTAAATAAACTCAGCTAAGGCAAGCCTATCAACCCTCACATCAACGCTATCACGTTTTTGTTCTAATTGACGTTAACTGCTTTACATATCCTTTAGCCATTATAAGTGATATAAAAATATACAAAATAGTTCTTCCTGCTAACATAACATTTACGGCATTGAAGCGTTCCAAACTTTTTCTTTTGATATAACAATTATCACTACTTTTATTTGTTGGCGCCATGTCAACTAAAATTTTCACCTAATTTTTTTTAAATAATTCCATTTTCTTTTTAATTATATTATTATCTATGTACATTGAACATCCATCAACGATGAAAATACACAGAACATCCGCACTTCCTTACAGGTTACGAAACTGACTCTCTTAAAATGGTGTTGAAATAACTACTTTAGCAAGATTTAGGATAATCCTTTTTGCATCCCGGCGATTTAGGCCAATTCCAGGTCAAAATATATTTCAAACTGACTTTTTTTTGTAAAATGTGGTGCAATAACTACGTTATGCCTAAATTTAGGATAAGCCTTTTTGTATCCGGGCTAATTTAAGCCTAATACCAGATCAAAAGGTAATTCAGTATAGACAAGAATCATTGTTATAATTATTTTAGTAAATATATTTCTTGAAGCCGAGTTGCTGGATCGGTAAGATCCTTTAAAGCAGGTCGGAAGGAAATTGTTTTCCTTACTTGTGAATTGGTCGGAGTAATCCTTATCTCTCAATGGCCGCGTAATCGTGATGGTCGAGAATTATTTATCGTCCATTTTGAAAATAACTTTGTTCTTCAGTTCAAGAAGAATATCTGTTTTCTGTATCTTTTAGACCCAAATCATTTTAAAATCAATTAGTCATTTTAGGCTGTTAAGTCCGTGCACAGAGTTATCTGATTGTATTAGAAAGTGTTTTATTTTTTACTTATGTAATATCATCATTTATAAATATATATACATTGAGGAATAATTATGAATTTCACTAAAATAGTGTGAATAATTAATTCACTAGATTTTTAGTAGATCACGTGAAGCAAAACGCAAAGAGCGCCCGCAAGCCGAACCCGGTGCGGGAACAGGCCGCATGAACCTCGTGCCGGCTAAAATATTACTACGCGGCTCGGCGAAAATGATGGGAGCGTTGCTATTTTAAAGTGGTCAGGGCCAAACATCCTAAGGATATATCTTTTTGGACACGTCCCATTGCAAGTATTAATTATTAGCTTTGTAACTGTATCAAGGCATATTTACGAAATATTATATCATATGTTCAAACGCGTTAGTTTATTTAAAATCCTGGTATATCAGTGTTTATTAAAAACCAAGGAGATATTCTGATGGTTCGAGTGCATACAGCGCTGATATAGAAGAGTAATGAGACTACATCTTCGATTTAATTCTTGAAGAATAATAATGTGATACCAATACTGGAAGTCCATCGAGAGAAATTACGTTTGTTACAGGAGGTAAGTTTATTAAAACATGGCACTACCTTGTCCTTTACCAATTAAAATAATTTAGTACTAAACATTTTTAGAATAAACACTTTTAATATAAAGCTTTTCTATTTAAAAGATCCTTCTTAGACATACCTTGAAAATAGGAGGGTATGGGAACACTTCTATAACATTTTACTTACGGTCTATGAGGTGTAGCTTTAAGGCAACATAAGACTTGTTTTACATACCTTAAATTATAAAATCTTTCTCTGTACTTATTTATTTAAGCGCACATCCTGACTAATTGGTTTCTACTTTCCCTCGAAGGAATATAACTTTAGGATAAATAAACAAACTGTTTTTTCTACAAAACAAAAATGTTCATTTCAAAACTAAATGTTTTCCAAGAAACTCAGTAAAATGGAATTTTCTAATATATAATTAAAAATGTCAGAGTAAAGAAATAAAATGACGGCTCATAATAAGGAAGCGGTATATTAAAATACAAAATGATGTAATGAAAGTTTTACAAACGGCCTAATCATAAAGAAAAATTTGTCGCGACCGCGTTAGTAATATACGGGGCGGGGGCCGCGGTTCAATTGCGCTGTTCCGCACCGGGTCGCGCTTGCTGGCGCCGTTTGCGTTTTGCTTCACGTGATCTACTATAAATCAGTGAATTAATATATCTATCTAGTGAAAATAATAATATCCTCAATGTAAGATTTATATAAAATAATGATATACACTTAGTAAAAATAAAAACACTTTTAGATACATAATCAGATAACTTCTGCACCGCTTAACAGCTAAAATGGACTAAGATTAAAAATAGTTTGGGTCTAAAAGAATTAATAAAACACACCCTGCCTTCAATCGATATCAAGTTAAAGAACAAAGTTTAATTTTCAAAAGACGATAAAAGAATTCTCGACCAATAACATACGAGGTCATATAGAGATAAGGAATACTCCGCACCAATCACAGTAAGGAAAACATGTTCTTCACCTGCTAAGGATCTTAAACCTGATCAGCCTTTTCAGTTTGAAAATATATTTTAAAAATATAAAATGATCTTGTCAACCTGGAATTACCTTTTGAACCTGGATTAGGCTTAAAATTAGCCCGGATACAGAAGCTTATCTAATTTAGGCCTAACGTCAGTATTGCACACATTTTACATGAAAAAAGTCATTTGAAATATATTTTGACTGGAATTATTCTATAAACCGCCCCGGGATACAAAAAGGATTATCCTATTTAGGCTAAAGTAGTTATTTTCAAACACTTTTAGACAGAGAGCAGGTCAGTTTCGATCGTAAGGAGTGGCGGGTTGTTGTGTTCTCGTTGATGCGATTGTCAAGTGTACATAGATAATTAATATAAATAATAAGAAAATCGAATTATTTTAAAAAATTTGAAAGTATTTTTAGTTAACATCGAGAGAAATAATATAAATGTAAGTGAATAATTGTTATTTTAAATAAAAACGCTAGAATGATTTTTAAATAAAATACATGCTATGTTAGCAGAGAACTTATTTGTTTATTTTTATACTTTTCATGGCTAATGATGATGTAAAGCAGTAAGTCAATAGAAAAAAACGGGCATAAGTTGATGTAGAGGGTCTAGGAGGGCTGCCTTAACTGGATTTATCTGATTTTTGCTTTAAGGTACGTAAAATAGTTTTAAAAAACTTTCATCAAAATTTTTAGTAAAAGTTATTTAAAACTATTGATAGTTATAAATGAATTTATAGAATCAAAAGTATTAACAGGTTAATAATAAGTTCTTTTGTTAAAGAAGTAATGATTGATTATTAAGAAGTTTAAGAAACTTTTGAATAATTTTAGTTATTTGAATGAGTAATATAAATGTACGGTTTAATAAAACATAAAATTTTTAATAAAAAATTATACGTTATGTGTGGTGTGTGTGAGTGTGTGTGTGTGTGTTATGTGTGGTGTGTGTCAAATAACAACTAGGCATGAAGTAAATACACGTAGTATAATAATAACATAAAAATAAAATATTTAAATAAATTATCAATTAATAGTGTTTGTATTTGTGATGTGTGTGCGTGTGTGTGGGTGTGTGTGTGGTGTGTGTGTGTGGGTTTGTGTGTGTGTTGTGTGGTGTGTGTGTGTGTGTGTGTGTGTTTTCTGAAAAAAATAACAATAGGCATGAAGTAAATAACACTAGTAATAAATTAAATAAAAAATAAAAATAAAATGTTTTAATAAATTAATATCGTTATCTATGTGAATGTGTATTGTGCGTGTTGTGTGTGTGTGCGTGTGGTTTGTGTGTGTGTGTGTGTGTGTGTGTTGTGCGTGTGTGTAATGTGTTTCTAAATAATGAATGAAAAATCTAAATAAGCCATTCCAAGTAATATAATATAAAATAAATAATAAAAATAATAAATAAATAATAGAGATATAATAAAAATATAATAAAATAGAATAAAAGTGTATTAAACAAAATAAACATAATGTTAAAAATATATGAGTTAAGCAGTAAAACATATGAGTTAAGCAGTAAAAACAATATGATTAAGCAGTACCATCGAATGTAAAAGCAGTAAAACAATGAGTTAAAGCAGGTAAAGCATAAAACCAAAAGCATATAAGACTCTTTGTGTATTAAATCTCTGTTCATTGATACTGATTTACTGTTTTTAGGTATTAAATGTTTAATAGAATTATCATTAATACAGTATTTGCCATAAAAGAAATCAGACAGAGTTAAAAGCTTTTCTTCAAACAAATGAGATTTTGCTTATTAACACCTCTGATATTACTGATTCTGTTTAAGGTATCTAATTTTAATAAATATGTGAATTAAAGCACTAAAACATATGAGTTAAAGCAGAAACATGAGTTAGCAGTAAAACAGCATACTAACTCCCTTGTTGCTATGTAACACCTCTATTGATTTACATGATTTACTCTTAAGGGTACTGTAATTTAGATAATAATCGTGAGTTCCAAGCATGTAACACTGAAGTTAAAGCACGTAAATCACCACAGTAAAAACAAAAGCATCACTAAATTCCTCTCACCCGCTCCGCTACCGCCTCCCCTCACACACCTCTATTTGATTTACTGATTTACTGCGCTTTAAGGTATGTGAATGTAATTGTTTTAATTAAAATCGCCACTTGACATCGAAGTTTTTAAAATTTATTAAATTAAAAAAGTATTAAGTAAATATAAAAGAGGTCTAGGTAATGAGGTTACACTTTTAGGTTCGGGCGAAAAATGTTTTAATAAAAAGTTTAAGTAATGAAATAAAATGAATGACTCGTAGTTAATATATACATATTTTCCATTAATTCGC
>JABUQX010080038.1:5000-7500 GCA_015478945.1 Trachelipus rathkii
GGTACTCCTTCAGTCATGTGAAAGAGTCACCTTGGCTTCGGGGTCAATCAGAAGGTCTCAGCCGCTATATCCCTTCTCCAGAAACTCCTCCCTTAACCTTAAAAAACCGCAGCTTTCGGCAGGCCAAGGGTTAAGGTAAAACGCGTTCGGGGAAAAAAGGCCGTGGGACTACCAAATTTACCTACAAAGAGATATTCTCAACAGAAGGGACCTTTCATTACTTCTAACTTTATTGAAACAATAAAAACTATTATGTTGAAGAGAAGCAATGCTCTCAGGTATGGATTGCTAACTGACGATTCCTCTTAATAGGGCGCTTGCTCAAAAAAAGAAGCCACCAAAAAATAAGCAAGTAAATAGCCCTATATAAATTGGTGAACCCTGAGTAGGAAACACCACAGAACTTCAATCAACGCCTTCTGAAAAAACAAAAAAAAATGAAGAAAAAAGAAAAAAAACTGCAATAACACAAAATCCCAATTAGAACACTCGGAGAAATGACTCAAGCAAACAAACATTATCGATACTGGACTTCAATTTTTATTTCTAATTTTGGATTATGGTCATCACCTTTTAAAACCTATAAGAGGGTAGAGGATTCACTGCTAGACATAGCAAACTTCCTTTACGGTATGGATTTCTTTTATCATTTTAAGTTTGGATTATGGGCAGAAACTCATTTTGGATTTCACTAGAAACTTTGATTCCTTTTTCGAATTCTAAATGGTTCTGTGAACCCGCTCCCTTTTATGTATGAAAGAAATTTTTAAAATAAAGGGACCTAAAATTTCAAGCAAACTTCGCCTCTAACAATATGTAACTTCTTTACGGTATGGATTCTTTCATCATTTTTTTAATTTGGATTATTGGGCCAGAAATTCATTTTTGGATTCACTACGAACTTTAGCCTTTGTCGAATTCTTAAATGGTTCTGTGACCGCTCCCTTTTGTGTATGAAGAAATTTTTTCAAATAAAAGAACCTAAATTTCAAGCAACTTCGTCTCTACATTTGTCAAGCAATGTTTCTCTCGTAACTGCAGGCTTTGAAAACTTTACGTGCGGCATGATCAAATCATGGATACATTAGAAAAGCCTTATACTGGACCTTTCCTTGGATGCAACGGTTCGATCGATGTTGTGGGCCTATTTAACTTGTAAAATAAATCCAATTGTTTCATATCAATAATTATTATGTAATTTAAACATTTTTGTACTTTTATACATTTAAATGTTTGTTATTGTTTTGTTTATATCTAACGATAAAACCCAAATATGCTTGATGTTTTGGAATGCACCTTTTAGTTTTCTGTATATAAACATTATTGTATTTTAGTATTCAAATAATTTGTATATATGTTTAGATCTTCGAATGTAACCAGTTATGCTCGTATTTGAATATACTATTTTGCCTTCAAATGTTTGTAATGTCTACTTATGTTTTCGACATAATTAGATATAGTTGCATTTGAAAGCATAAACTATATGTTATTTAGTCTATTATTTTTACCCATAAATGTTTATTAATGTTGTGGTTGCATTGTTAAATGGCCCCACAAATATGTATAACATTTTGAATGAAGGGTTAATTATTTTATATCTTGTATAATTATTATACATACTTTCTCACTTTCCGTGTTTTAGCGGGCGGAAGTTAATGGTAGTACTCCCATTATAACTTTTAAATGTAAAAATTTTAATTTAATGTTCTACTTTTATGCTAAGATTGCGCGAGCAAAATTTTAGCATAAGTCGAAATTAGAAATGATATATAAACCCGTCCTCTTGAGATATACTCTTCAGTCAGATAAAGAGGTTCAGATTAATATTTCATCAATAAAAAAGAAATCAGAAGAAATACTTCTCTCCAGAACTTCCTTCCAAACTTTAGAAAAACCGCAGCTGTTCGGGCAGGGCAAGGGTGGTAAACGGCGTCGGAGAAAGGCCGTGACTACCAATTTACTACAAAGAGTAATCTTCCAAACAGAAGGGACCTTTATTACTTCCTTTTACTTTTATTGACATAACTACTTAGTTGAATAAAAACATATTTCAAATATGGATATTTCTAAATTACCATCCATCTTATATAGTGGTGCTTTGCTCATAAAAGAAAGCCCACCAAAAAGCAAGTTAAATAGCCCTATATATATATATATATATTATATAATATATATAATATTATAGAATATATAAATATATATATATAATATATATAATTATATATATTATATTATATATATATAGATATATATATAAAGTGGGAATTACCCCAAATAATAAATTTCTAAAGAAAAAATTGGAGCCAATTTATTATAAAATTACTAAATCATCTTACCAAAAATTGTTAACTTTAATCGCCGGGCATGAGAGTGAGCAAAATCCGAGATAACATCTTCAGTTTTTATGTCGATATGTCGATGTATGTAGAGGAAGGGCAAGTCCAGTAAGTCTTTCATCTCCAAAAGTATTTCTCAAGTAGCTTTTCAGAAAGTCTTCAAT
>JABUQX010080038.1:12500-32379 GCA_015478945.1 Trachelipus rathkii
ATATATATAATATATATATATATATAATATATATATATATACTAATATATATATAATATATATATATATATATATATATATATATATATATATATAATATATATATATATATAATATATATATATATAAAACAAAAGGACTCTTTTAGATCATCTTTTCTTTGAGTATATTGCTGGAACACTGTTATTTTGCTCCTTAATTCTTCAAAATGAGAGCTGCATCATATGGGTTCTTTTATAACAGCATTACCTGGACCTAATCATTCTCTGGGGGGAAACTTTGCAGCAGAAAGATAGTTTTTCAAAGAAATAAATCCTGCGAGTATAAAAAGTAACCTTATCATTTCACTTCTGTAATTGCCTTAATCTGTTCTGTCTTCTATATACTATTATTTTCAAACTTGCCATTTTTTGTCCCACCTTTATTAGACACTTTGTACAGTGATAAATGTATTAGATATAAAAAAGAATAATAATATAAACTTTTTAATATACTTATAGATAATAATCAATATATAAGATTAGTGTGATTCCCTCTTCTGCCATAACAATAGAAGACAGATACATAAGATATATAATACTTTTTATTTATTGTGGAATATTGTGTCTCATCATGATTAATCGGTTGTAAATATGTACCTCTGCTATATTCTAATCGTGTTAACATAGATTTTGTGCCATTATTCTTCTATAATTTGCTGTTATGTGAAATTTGTGATATCTTAATGAGATTCATAGCAAGAATTACCATATATATACAAGTAATGATTATATGTTTATCTGATGGTAAAGTTCAGGATTTCTACATATATAAATAATAATTAGTGAAAGATGTTATTTACTTAAATTTAGAGAAACTTAATCATAGCCTCATAGTTTTTTAGAAATGTAATATATACGCATATAGGTAAAGTTTCTATATATAAACATATACAGCAAGCTAGCTAAGAATATAAATAAATCATAAAGTTAGCATATCATCATATAGATATGGTGCTAGGAATCGACTAAATTTGTGATATTGCCATATCTCTAGGGAGGTGCTATGGCGGTGGATACTGTAGCAAGTTAGGAACAGAAGTATGCTAGAAGAAGAAAGAAGTAGTTTGAATCTTTTTGAAGATAAGAAAAAGAGAGGAGACAACAGGTGTGATCCGGAGCGGCTCTAATCCATTATGGAAGTTGCATCTGTGATAGTTAGGCTTTCGAGCTGAAAAATGAAAATCTGTTCACTTAATAGAGATATCTTGCAGAATAAATGTTAAAACTCCGAGTGCACAGCATTACACTCAGGAGAAGAATGTTTCTATTTCGACTATATAGGCTGTAATAGCTTCTAGAGGTGTCACTTTATCTCATTTTATACTTGCGCTGAAACTATCTTGATATCTATAACTTCTGCGTAGATCTACGTTTTATCTGTACACTTTGGTTCTATTGTGTTTAATGTTTTTAACAAAGCCTATCGAGCAGATAGAGTGCAGAGCGTTAACTTAATACTTATTTCATCAATTATTAAATTAGATATAAAACTTTTCTTTCTCTTACTTTTTGTTCATAGAGACTAAGCTTGATGATAGAATGAATGAATAGGACATAGTTGATAGAGAGGATAAACAATGCTTGAATGAGATTATCGAGGATTGATGCTTCTGAATGGATTACGTATAATAGCTATTCTAATCTTACAGAGCATATCTTCGTAAGAGAATTTATACTCTTTTATGCTATTCCTTATAACTTCTCCATTTTCATGCATAAACAGGTTAACATTGAAATATGCGTTGCGTATAGGCTTGGCCTAATACTATTTCGTATATATCTTATTAACTCTCAATTACGTAATAACTATGATTCTGTGTGTATGTTGGAATAGAGTATTTATGCTAGAAGTGCTACATATTACTGTTTAAGATTTACTTACATACTAATATAACCGTGATGGACTACGATTTACTACTATTAGTTCTATACCTATAATATTGTAGCTTTATACTTGGAGGGTCCTGTAGGATTGTATTCTAGTTAGTTTTATCAATAAACTTCACCTATATATATATCTTCATTATATATATATATTATTCCTATGTTAATATTATTATGTAAATATATTACATTATTGTGTAGATACTCTTGAAATATGATATATAATTATTATTACTTAGAGAAGTACGTGAATTGCTTGTTTGATATTTCAATTTGTAGCTACTATAGGGATCGGAAAAATACTTCTATAGATAACCGTATAAATTACCGCTTTCTTAGTAGTACAGAAGACAGTAATTTAGTAATGAATTATCTGTATGTAATGTGGTATTTGTTTTGGCGTAAGAAATTGAACAATATTTTACTAGTGTTCTTAAGTTAGTTATTAATCTGTTATGTAGACACTAGCTAGCTCACTGGTGAATGTATTAGGTCCCTGGATGATTTAATTATGTGTCTCGTAGGAATTAGGTGATTCTCCCATACTATTCAAGGCATTTAGGTGTGACTTAATATATATAATTTTATATATTATAAATATTATCACTATAAAATATAAATATTATCTGCAACCTTCCGAGTCTCGTAAGAGTATATACGGTCTTATGTTAATAATTTTGAGAAAACTCAACTGGGTAGAGAGCTGGAGTTTTACCTAATAGCTGTGCTCGCACACCTTATAATTATAATTCTTAGATAAGTTCAAAAATTTAGTTGTAGAAGTGTAGATTATTTTCGAATGTAGTTCGGCATCAACATACTGTGGCTCTACCCGATATATATTTCAATGAGTATACAAATATTACATAGTGTATGAAGATTACACAATGATAAATATGATCGGGTATTACTATTTCAACTAGAATATTTGTTGAAATGACATAAAACTTAGATAAGTATTTGACATACTATTATAAATGCGGATATAGTTTTAACATAAATTCTTTTACTACGGTGTTAATCTTACTTATATTCCATATGACGAACGATTTACAAGGATGCTCCTATAATCAGATTGGTCACTTTCGGTGTTTGTCAGGAGTCTAGTGGAAGTGGGGTGAGTGGGTGAAGTGGAGATTTAAATCTTCCGTGCTCAGTATCTGGCCAGGCTGGACTGCGCAAGTGCCATCTTATCTGTCTTGAAGGCTATTGCTCATTCGCGGACAATTCAAACTGTAGTCATGTATAGATCAACGTCGCTCTAGATGCTGTCTGTATTTTTTCTGTTATCGTTAGCTCTCCTGCGCAAATAGCTTGGCTTCAATGGCCTCTCATTAGCACACTTGGCTTCCCAAGCAAGATTCTTCGTCCATCTTGCGAAGATTTATTGTGACTATCAGGAGATTGACAAGGATATCTCTGAGAGAGCTCTGGTGAAATTCACAAACCATTTGTGGTATTTCATGCAGAATTGGTAGCCCTCGTGTTCTTCTCTGACTCTGCAAGTTTCCAGTACCACGCACAAAATGGAATGCCGAACCAACGTCCTATAATAGCACAAAACCTGCAGCAGGAGTACCTCTGTGTGTGATGACTAGTAAATTCAAGTAATTGTAAACTTCGAAATTTCGAAGACTATCATCCCCGTCTTCTACTAGTGTGGAATCTCCTCCTCAATACTGGTTAATGTGCATAGGTTACTCTTGTTTAATATAATTGGGACATTGATTATTTGAGCGTTTCTCAATTAACGCAGTAATTTTCTTTCAGCTATTAACTGGCTGGAAAATACTCAACATTTAAGGAGGATTAGGCGATTGTGAAGTCTACACGCGCTCATTATGATGTTGGCACAACGAGGAATGTGAAATAACTTAGCAGACTTTAACTAACTTCCCTCATCTTAAAGTATGAGGAGCGTATAACAGTTTTTATCAGGTAGTAATCAATGCCGCAATAGCTGTAATTCACTGTTCTACGAATTAGTTGATTCAACAAACAATTTTGACGAAATCACTTTAGAACTATTGACCATATATTATATCCTCTTAGATTCTCTTCTCCTTTTAAAGAATGCAAACGATGCAACGTCTCTCACTCTCTCCTCTTTTTTTCTTATTTAATATCATTGAAAAATAATGTTATCATCACAAAACTTCTCTCGTCATTTCTTATTCATCATAATTAATTTCAAATCACTACTGTAGAATATAATATTTCAATATAAAATTTTCATATCAATACAGTCTCGTTTACTCATGAGGTTCCTATGTGCCTAACGTTCTTTGATGAAAAGGCTGTTATAGCTCAGTTTGAACTATAAGTAGCAACAATATGTATACACATAAACAGTATATCTAAAAACTTACTTTTAGAACAATACTTGTCTCTATGATTTTGAGACATAACTCTCAGATATAAACTTTATATGAGAAGTATTCAGTGTGTGATGATAGGCGGCCTAAGAGCAGTTGCATCCGCTACGCGCACAAGATATACGAGTTTTTGTATAATCTATACTTGAACTACTACCGGCACGGCTAACATAGACTACAATCGTGTCCAAACTCTTGCTAGTCTTGAGTATAATACTAAAGACTGATATTTTGTGGGGTTTTTACCGATTGACAAATCCGTCGGGAAATAAATTTTTCCCCTATCACTATGTGTGTGTCTACCCTAAATAATCTATAAATCTTTCATATATTCTTACTTATGTTGAATAATTACCGCCTCATATTTCCATAATTTTCACGCGATAATATATCATAAAGCTCTCTCTAATTTACATACTTTCTATATAAAATCATATACTTTCATTACTTTTCATATATATCTATTAATATCTCTCTCTCCTTGTACTAATTATTATACTTATTATTATATATATATATACTATAATTTACTATACTAAATTATTTATATAAAAATATCATTTTAATTACTTTTCATCTATCTATCCTATTCCACAGATATGTGGGTTGAGGCTGCGTACACATACCGAAAGAAAGTAGTAAGAATAATTGATGCATGACGAAAAGAAAGCCACAACCTACTGTACGTCCGTTTTATACCCTTAGGGAGAATCGTTGCAGCCCGAAAAAATCTTACCAAGGTTTTTTCAAGAGACTGAGACGGACACTTCACTTCTCTCGAACTCTACCCTCCCCGTCAATTCGTAGGTGTTCTATTTTTCCTCCTCTCCAACATAGGTAATACAGCTCCACTTAACTATTACCTTACTCCTCTACAAGAAGATTTTTTTTCTCTACTCAGCCCCTTTGCAACCTTTTTCGCTACAAATATCCTCGTCTCTTACAGAGTTTCGGCATTCTCAAATGTGTCTTTCATTCACTTTATCTTGGCTCTTTAAATTTCCAGGCTACAGTCGCCTTTTCCAACTACACTTTTTCACCGTGGATCTCATATTCATCCGACTAACCGGCGACACTTAAGTCTTTCTAGTTGCTTGTGCATATCGACCGTCCGACCATAACTAAATGTGTTACTTTCGTTTCATTCTCTATTTGCTCTTCCATTTCTTTCACTCTCTTTGATAATTTTCATCATTCCCAACTCTTCTTTTCTAGTCAACATGAATCAGTAAATTTGGGTCATCAATATATGTCGACATTAAGCGTTCATTTCCTAGATTTAAATATCCATAATTTTCACCACTAACGCCCCAAAGATTATTCATCCCTGAACCAATTGTTCTTAGATCTATACCTCTTAGTTCATACCATAGTTCACTACTATATATTAGCACCGGTAACAACATAACTAATCATGGAACCAAGCCACTCAAGCTAACATTACTCAAGTTGCTTCTCACGTTCCAACAGGATTAATTGCAACCAGTCAATTCCTATCATCTCACTAACCTTTCCTTCTTACACTCGACCTTCTTTACTCATTAATACGTTCTCTTTTCATTAACCAACAGAGTATATATACTTATAATACTTTTTTAATCTCTTATGAATTAAAAGTTGCTCATCATCAAACATAATTTCACACGGACAATTCCTTTCACCTATTACCACACACTCTAACTTTCACACAATTCTCTTATTACAAGTTACTTTTACTACTTTTCTACGCTCATATATCATCCTGCCAATAAGCTTCTCTTCTCATATTCTATTTTTAAACAGCAATTCTCGTCACAAACAATCATCTCTGCACTTTAATTCCTCAGTTATGAGGTGTTACTCTATATCTCTTCCATTCTTTTCTCGATCAACTTAACAACCGCATCTTTATTTGTCCTGTGCCACAACTATATGGTTCATTACCACTCTAATCCTTTCATAGCCCCTGTGTCCATTATATATAAATTCCGCAATACGCTCAACGTGAGACACTATCAACTACCTTGTTCTTCATACTGCTCTCAGTGTTCTCGTCCTATTAACTATTCAACCGTTAAACCATCTTCTTTGGTTCATTTATACTCTCTTACATCAGCTCTATCCTACTGTTTTATACAAATAACTTTATTGTATCTCCATATCAAGAAAGCAATACCTAAGTAACATAAGATCGTAATTCTACTAACACCCTGTCCATAGGCTCTTCCTATTAATCTATCATGACCTGTTGGATATATACCATGTCAAACCCTCATAAATATCTATTTAAAATTTTTTTATCTCTCATATTCTCAATCATTTGGTTTCAATGTAAAAATTTGATCCATCACATACTCTACCGACTTTAATGCACATCTTCTCTTCAACCAATCAGTCTCTTCAGCTCACCTTAGTGAGAGAGACTGATTTACCGAACAAATTTACGTAGCACCTACTATCTTCCTTACAAACTCAATAAATAATTCCCTATAAATCCTAGTTAACATATCCTTCCTAAAATCCTCTTAGATGAAGTGTACTATTAGTCGCTCTCTTCTCCAATCCCTCGGAACTATTACTCATCATATATCCTCTCTACATATAAACGCTTGTTACATACTTCCAATCATTCATCAAAATCTCGGCTCCTTTTCTTGTCATTTTTTACTAACGCCATGTTCACGCTATTTTCGGAGTGTATCTCTTCAAACTCTCCTAACTCACATCCATCTCTATATATCGTTTGCGCAATGTGTCATTCTCTCACCATCCTTATTACCATGTTTTTTTATAGCCAAATTTTTGGATATTTTCGTTATTAATTTTCTTTTTCGCGTGTGCTTTTTCTCTCTCATCTGTTTTAGTTGTTGGCATAACAAAAACAGTGTTGTGTTGTTTTCCAAGAATCTTATATCCTTCTTTTTATTACGTCAGCAATAAAAACAACCGAGTCTCCATGTTTTTATTTGAAAATATTCATTATACTTCCCTACTACTATATACTATTACTCTATATTATATATATTATCTATATAATATTACTATGTTAATTTACAAATAGCAGAAATAGTAAAACAACCTCGTTCCATGTTTTTATTTAAAATTATAAGTTGTTTTACTTTCTGCATACTATATATTCTAATATATATATCTACTTCATATACCTATATATCGATATCTTCACTATATCTCACCCCACTATATATATAATATATAACTAATATCACTCTATATATACTATATTGATATACTACTTCTATCTAATCATTGGCTATATAAAAATCACCCTCTTTAATTTAACAATAGGCTAATTGGTTTTCATTTTTACTTCTTTTCTAAATATCATCTGTATATCTTAGGCATATATAAGAAGTAAAACGGCCTCTTCTGTATTTTCAAAATCAATAAGACGTTTGATAGTCTTCTCACATATTAAGTATTTTAATTCAAATCTGTATTCGGCATAATATTTCCTCGTTTCAATTACCCCTCATAATCTATCTCCCTTGAACTTTCGACAAACTCGCTTAAATTATGGATTTCTCTAGTACATATAATGTGACATTCTTCACGTAGTCTTTGATTGCTGGACACAATATCTGTATTGACCTGAAAAGGGTTTTCTTTATATTATAAAATTTAATATTTTTTGTATCATATTTTTTGATATGTATGCTTTGCATATTACCATTACGATGAGCATGAATGTATACCTGTCTATTTCTGTCCCAGGCTTCGTATTATTTCTTGACCATTCTTTATTTTCATTCTTTAGTTCATCAAATCTTTTGGCCGCAAATTTTTATGAATTAATTTTCTTGTCACTATAGGTTTGTTTTTTATTTTCAATTTATTAGCATTTGTGGTCCTTGTTACTGTTTTGGGATGGAGAATGATGTCTTTTTGATTTAAATTTCAATTTTATTTATATATACCTAATCATTCATACATATCACTTCACCTATTATTCTCATTCTGCTTGACATAACGTACATATATATATATATATATTATACTATAATATAGTCCTTTTTATAACTTTATGTATTATACCTTATATAATACTACTCTTCTATGATAGTCCTCTTCATATACAATACTTCAGTATATCTTTAAATCTTACATCACTTCAAGTACTTGTCTTCACTCATACCTGTATACTATAAAACAGTCGATTTAAGTGGTGTCGTGACTTCATGATTCTACACGAAAAGTTCGTAATATTTCTGAATCACCTTATTTTTACAAAATCAGAATTCTCTTCATTTAACATAGTTATATTTTCAAAAATGAAATATTTTTTGGCATATATTTACAGCATATATATATATGTAGCGAAAACTACTACACTTACAGAAAAAAAATTGCATATTTTGGAATCAGCGTATAAGACGTTTATTAAACATTGTAATATATTATTCACTTTCATTATTATATTACATATTATTTTCAATTATACACTTTATATCAATTCTAGAATACCTATTTCATCTTATATACTCTTATTTTTCACACATTATATCTACTACTATAGATGTTATAAATATATATATAATTATCTCTACTTAATATTTAATATATATATTATAGATATATATATTGTATATAATATATATATTATATATATATATATATATATATATACTATACATATACTATAATCTATTAGCAACCATTAATACTTTAATTAGTATGATCCGATATCCTTCGCCCTCTAATACATTTTACATCTAAGTTAATCTGCTCAGCTAGTCCTGGGTCTTCTGCTAGCTAGACGCAGTGTGAATAGAGAGGACAGGCATGAAGTCGTTTGTCCATCCCGGTAGGGCAGTGGGCGTGAGGCAACTCCCTGCGATTCGCCCCGTTATCCCTAACATAATGACTTAATGCTGTTACCTGTGGTGGCTGTTTTTCTTGGAGACCTCTCTTTTCGTGAGTTGGAGAACAGTATTGCTCCTACCTATATTTTTGTCTTTCAGACTCACTTCCACGTCGTAAAGCCGACGTAGCTCACAACGACTCGCCTCTTTTTGCGGTTACCTTTTTGGGAATTTCTTTTTAGATCAACTAAACAAATATTACCGAGTATATCTAAAATAATAAATATACTACTCTTATTTCTAGCTACAAAAAAAATTTTACTTTTAACAAAAATTATTTTAAAAAATATTTAAGGATTCTTGATTGCTGATACTCATTATTTCGTTACTCCACACTCTAATTCATTATAGTATCTTATACTAGCATATATTAAAAAAAAAAAAGCAATAAAAAAACAAACCTTTGACGGAGTCATAAAATCATTCAACAGGTTTCTCTATCATATTCTCTCTTGGGAATTGTGTGTCAGCTCTGTCACCACTTTTAAATCTACATTGCCTTATAGTAATATGTATATCATACTAGGCAATATCATTAAAAGAAAATAACAAAAAAAATCAAACTGATCGGAGTTTGTAAATACGAATTTATTAATCTTTTCGTGAATAGTGGTGATTTGAAAATAATTGTTTATTTTCAGGTTTTGTTTATTATTTATCTTAAAAATAAAATAAAAAAAATACTATAATTTTTATTAGTGTATTATGTTAACGTCATTTAGTGGTAACTATCAACGTGGTTTAATTAGATATTTTATCGATTATTCATACTTTCACTGTCATTATTCTTAGAGAGTTATTAAAGATATACAATATTCGTGCTAATTCTCAGTAGCCTGAATAACGGTCTTATTTGATCTAAATAACTATAAATTTGGTGTCTAGTCACTGATATAAATTCTTAATGGTAATGTTGTTGTGGTGATGTCTGCATGTTGAATGCTGATTGTGTTGGGTGTTTTCTTTATAAAAATTAATAATATAGATTTAGGGGCGTTTGTCATACCTTTTGTGTGGTATCTCTCGAAGCTGTTAAGAGTGAATGTATCTATTGACTCACTTAATTAGAGATTACATAAGTTTTCTGTGTAATCTTCGGGTAATCGAGATCACTCATAATATGTTCACTAATTATGTATTTGTGTATCTCTTACAGTGATTTTGGATTGTATGTTTTTTTTTTTATATATATTTTTTTTTTTTTGATATTTTATTTTATGTTTAGTATTTTTTTTTTTTAATTAACTCTAAAAACTCATTTTTTATACACTCACGGGCAGAGCCCTATTTAATCGTGTATATGTGGGGTGTTGAAATCTCAACGGTATCAAGTATTCATTATTTTTCAACATATAGTCAAACAAGACAACTCTGCATGTCACAGAGTGTGTTCACTAGTGACAGCAGGATGTGGATGAATATGTCGCGAGTAGATTTAAATTGCATAGACGACAAGCGCAATCCTGGATGATAATTGTAATATAGTAATGTCTATCACAATAACTGAGTGTGGTCATACGGAAAGAGGAAGCACCGCAGCGAACAACAATTACCATAAAACTGGTTTTATGGTTGCCTGTTCAAACTTTCGGTTTTCGTTACCAAAGTTAGCAATTTGAGATGATTTTTAAGCTTTTTCCCTCTTCGAGTATCCTTTTGTCGGGTAACCTTTAAATTTTCTCCATGACTTGTGATAATGAGAATTTCTACATCCTTAATTCACATTTGGATTGTTCTTTCCAAAATATCCACATCTCATCAATCATCATTATTGTTTATTAATAAAATGATTGTAAAAAAAAAAATTTCACTCTTTCATAAAAATTTTAGATTCTCATATCTGGATGTTCAGTTTCTGACACCTATTTTACATCCCTATTTTTGATGGCAGAAATTTCCCATACTGTGAAATCTTAACTCTAGAACTGGGTCTACTAACGTTTTAGTCTAAGGAGACAAGTGACTCTCCATAAGCAAGGTTTTGAGGCGTCGGTTCAAAAATTTTCCGACTCCCACTCCCGTAATCCGACTCCCCTCAAACAACAATTTTCGATCTGACTCCGACTCCGACTCCGATCGACTCCACCCTTTTGAAAATTGCCAAGACTCCGACTCCGACTCGGCTCCCTCTTCTGAAAATTACCGACTCTTAGAAAATTACCGACTCCGACTCCGATCCCCCCTCTTTCAAAATTACCGACTCCGACTACCCTTTTAAAATTGCCGACTCCGACTTCACTCTCTTCAAAATACCGACTCCCCGACTTCCGGACTCCGACTCCGATCCGACTCGACTCCGACTCGACTTTCCACTCCGACTCCACCCTCTTCAAAATTACGACTCCGACTCCACCTTTTTCACAATTGCGACTCACTTCACTCTCTTCAAAACTACTGATTCCCCGACTCCCCGACTCGACTCCGACTCCGACTCCGACTCCGACTTCCGACTCCGACTCCGACTCCACCCTCTTCAAAATTACGACTCTGACTCCACCCTTTTAAAATTGCCGACTCCGACTCACTTCTCTTCAAGAACTACCGACTCCCCGAATCCGCGACTCGACTCCGACTCCGATCCGACTCCGACTCCGACTCCGACTTGACTCCGACTTCCACCCTCTTCAAACATTACGTGATATCTCCGACTCCACCTTGTTTTCAATTGCCGACTCCGACTTCACTCTTCTTCAAAACTACCCGACTCCCGATACGCGACTCCGATCTCCGACTTCCGACTCCGACTCCGACTGCCGACTCCTACCGATCCGACTCCGACTCCACCCTTGTCAAAATTAACTCCGAATCTGACTCCACCCTTTTCAAAATTGCCGATCGACTTCGACTCTCTTCTAAAACTACCCGACTCCCGACTTCGCACCTCCGACTCGACTGGGCTGCCCGAACTCCGACCTCCGACTGCGACTTCCGACTCCGAACTTGCGACTCTTGCCGACTGCTCATCAACCCTGCCAACAAAGTTCCAAAGGGCCAAGATCTAGTAGGTCATCATATTCCAAAAGTTTGAATTGGAATCAGAGGAGCGATCTGACAACTTGAAAATTTTAAATGAATGAGTCACAGGAGATTTAACTCTCCATCAGCGGATTCGAACATTGGACGCCGCGTCGCAGCGTTAACAAATACCGATGCCTTCTACCACTAGATCGCATTCACGTCCCCAAAAAACAGAACCTTAAAGCGTAGTTTTTAAAGCACCAGCTAGCTCATCATCATTCGCTGAGTACAATTTCTTAGTGATAATACAGTGTTTAATTGTGAGTGTTTAATTTAATTATTAAAGTGTTCTTACTTACAACCAGTTTATTCCACTGAGGGCCGGATTGGCGAACTCGCGGGCCGGTTTTTGGCCCGCGGGTCGTTATTCGTAATCTGAATATGTCTAAAACATAAACAGAATTGCTGACTCTAAGACAAAAAAACGTGTTCATCTCAAGTAATTCTGCTTAAACATCGGTCAAACCCAGTAGGATTCGAATCATTTTTATTGATAATTTGTGCAATTCATACTTTTAGAATTTTAAAAGTTGCCAATTCTATCAAGAATTCCATTCTATCAAGTAAAAGATGCCTATTCTATTTATGTAATATTGCTTCTAAATCAGTTAATCATTTATCAGTTTGTACTATCTGAAAAGTCTTTCCTAGCATGTTGTGCTAAGAGGGTGGTAAACCTAGTACTGTGGCTCATATGGTAAAACGATCGGTTTGCGTGGTAATGTTCCCAAGCTATTTCCCTTATGTGGATATGCGAATCCTGTAAAGCTGTTTCCTAGACTGCTTTACAGGTGATGTGCAAGAATTACTATACTGCACAAAAATATTCCTTCTGATACGACTTTCTCACAAGGTATGACAGTCACCTTAACGGCACGGCACGGCACGGCACGGCACGGCACGGCACGGCACGAAGCCACACGATAAGACACGAAACAACAAGTTTAATTCTTTATCACATGTATACAAAATGTACTGAAATTCCCAAAAAATCGCTGGTGACTTCTGAAGTATTTATTTTTTGCCTGAAAAGCCACATCTAGTGTTTATATAGTATAATTCACAGGCAGGTTAGGTTTCGGTTTATGTTAGATTAGGTTAGGTTAGGTTAGGTTAGATTAAGTTATGTTAGTTTTAAGGTTATGTTAAGTTAAGCTAAGTTAGGTTAGTTATTTTGTTAGATTAGATTGGTTTGATTAGGTTTTTTTTTTTAAGCTTAGGTAAGGCTATTTTTCTTCACTTATAAATTTTTGAAAAAAATGGTCATTGAAAAAAGTATTGAAATTTCCTTCGTTGTAAGGTTTACAACTCTTGCAGTTAGTGTTTTTTTTTATTTTAGTCTCACAAAGACAATTGATTGAAGAACGTTTACTTTATCCATATAGTAGCTTGAAAGGCGAAAGGTCACAGGCAACAGTTTGGTGAAATTTGGGTTTCAGTGCCATTAAAATATAATTTTCCCACTAACGAAGTTGTTTGTTTGTTATATTATGTCACTTATATTAGAGTTAATTGAAGTTCTTTGTTTTGTGTTTCAGCTTTAGGCGTATAATTGTGTTAATTATAATTAACACAATTACACGCCTAAAGCTGAAACTCAAAACAAAGAACTCCAATTAACTCTAATATAAGTGACATAAGAATGTTACAAATTTGCAAAGTTATTAGTTTTATTTAGCAATAAGTGCTTTTAAATTATTAGAATTTATTTATAATATTATCATTATTTTGACAGAGAAAAATTCATTAAATTGTAGTCTATACGGCCCCTTTGTCTTGCCTTAGATCAGTCATCGATCATTTTCGTTATTGTCACTTTCAGAGATTGCTTGATTTTTCAACTACATTTAAATACTAGACATTTGCTTATTTTAGAAGACCAGTTCTTCACCTTCAAATAACTCGGACCGTTTGTTAGAAAAAATATAGGAATAACTATTAATGAAATCTGGATTGTAATCAGCAATATATATACCATAAAAGTATATTCTATGCCATTGCTTATATATAGGTTACTTATAACTTCCTTGTGTGGATTAAAATTAATATTGATTTCAATACCTTCTAATGATATATTAGGAAGCTACTAGTAATAGTATACTTCAACTTATTTAATTGATGCGGATAATCATAACTTCACTCAATTATAGTATATAACTATATATTATATTGTGCTGGATAGAGGTATAATATATAGATAGAGTCGACTTTATGTTTGTTAGTTTAATTAGTGTATAAACCCGGAATATATATATACTGGGACTAAATTTACCTTTAGAATTTAAAATGATTTTTATCATTTATTAGATTATTATTATATCTCTCTGTCCTGCTCACTGTGATATATAGCATATTTAAGCTTTCAATTTATTTTTTCTAATATAATATGATAGAAGAAAAATTCAATCTCAATTAATTCAGAGCATTCGTCCACAAGGGGCCCCACCCCAGTACAAGGAAACGTCCCCCAGTTAGAAGTTTCAAAGATTATATTTATGATATAAAATATTAAAATACATAATATACATATAATTCGAACTTGCTCTTTGATATATATATTATATATATATAAAAGATTATAGTACTATTTGCACAATTACAGCTTTGAAAATAAATAGTTATTAAAACAAATAGTTCTATTTTCTAATTTACTAGGTATATATTAAAAAATAATGAACAATAATGGGTTTTAACAAAATAAATAAATAAATAAAAATTATAGTCTACTATATTCTATTTGAGGTCTAGCAGCCAAGCTCTTTACAATATATCTTCTTAATATAAAGCATAAACTTAATAACATATAAGGTTTTCCGTTACGTGTGTGATATAATTATGAGCAAGCATATTGTTATCTGACTATCTCGAAGGCTCGAGGTATTCGTATTGTATGATCTCATCTAACATATTAAAGTAGATGATTATAAAACAAGTAGTCAGAAGAGAGAACAAATCTGCAACTAGAATAATAACAGGGAGCCAGCCTTCTCGTGTGAATTCTGTATAAAAATACTAGTGCTCTTTTTGAAATCCTTGTAAATTAGGCTGACTCTTGCATACTGCCCCATTTTTTATTAGGTCATAGTGGATGAGGTAGTCTACTCATCACTGCATATCATTTTTGGTTTGAGGAAGAATAAAAACCGACTAAGTCGATTATCGTGTGGAAAATAATGATCAAGAAGATGGTAGCGATGCAAAACAAAAGCCAAATGTCAACCGCTTTGAAATAGGACGTCTTTGGGAGGTAAGTTTCGAACTTTCAATTAAATATATTAGAAGGATGGAAATGGTAAACATCCTTGAGGGTAACTTAAAATTGATAATGAAGACATATTATACAGGACATTTATGCAGTGCTGCCAGATAGTCTGATTATTGTGCCATTATGTGGTGCTATTTATATTTTATTGATAATATTAATTTAAGTACATAAATGACCCCTATGAACTACCGTTTTGAGAGAAACTAATGAAAAACAAAATTAAATGTAATATTTTTCAATATTATTTATATATCCACTTGTGTGATTTTAAATAATGTTTTAATAATATGAAATACAAATCCTATTTATAGTAGAGGAAATATGAAAACGAAATTATCTACGCTCTAAGGTCAAAGAAAATGGAAGATGAATAGAATAGAGACATGGGTCCATATTTTCACTTATTGGAAACAATCACAAATTATGATAAGGTAAAAGGTTGTAAACGAACAGTTTTTAGGTGTATTTACGTTCCGTTTTAATAATACGTGTCAGCAAAATGCATTAATAATAATTGAACGTACAATAATTAATGCATCTGCATCCTCATTTAAAATAATTTATAATTGAAGGAAGTTTGAGAAAAGAGTCCTTTTCATCATGTCTCTCTCTCTCTCTCTGTTATCTCATACCTTCATCAGTCTCTCTCTCTCTCTCACTTCTCTTTCTATATCCTCTCTTTCATCTCTCTCTGCTCTCTCTTCTTCTTTCTCTCCTATCGATTTTTTTCGCTTTATTTCAATTCTATACCTCACTCTTCTCCTTCCTCTGTTATATTTTATATCCTCCACTCTCTATCATTTCCCTTTCTACTCTAATATATATATATATATATATATATATTATATTCTCTCCTCTTCCCTTCTCCCCTCTCCCACGTAATGCAAACTTCAACTTTTTTGCATTCATCAATAGAGTGGAAGCAATATTGATATATTCTACTCTATATCTATATCTTCTATATCTTTATCTCTATCTCTCTCTTCATTATACTATATTCTATTATATTATATTAATACTATATAATCTCTTCTCTATATCATATATCTCATAGTATCTATATATACTTGATACCTACATATATCCAGTAAATCTCTCTTTATATACATATTACTCTCAGGATATCTCTATAATCTATTATATATATATATTACTATATCTATCTTTTACTATATATATAATATCTCTATTATCTATTCTATCTCTCTTATCTCCTCTCTCTTTCTCTTCCTATCTCTCTCTCATATTTATATTTATTATTATTATATTATAAAATATCTTGGCAACTAACTCATCTTACTCTCTCTCTTTATTTATGTTATACCTACTCAATTTTTCGTGATATTATCTGAATCTCTACCTCATATCGGCACAAAACAGCTTAGCGTAGTTGACACTGCTTTTTCCACCCTCTAAATATATCTAAATGAAATAATGCAATATAGTCTATCTCTTTTTCGGTATACTCTTTCATGCTTCGAGAAAAGGTTAGATTCTTTTCGAAAGTATATGAAAAAAAATATATTTATTTCCTTCTGTACTTATCCCTGTCTACTTCTTCATTATCATCTCTCTCTCATCAGTAGTCTCTCAGCTCTCGTTTCTTGACCTTAATACGTCCTTTAATATCACCTTTCATTTTTAGTCTAACTTCTCTCTCCTGTGTTAACACCAGAAAATGATATTTAAAAATTCGAGCAAAAAGACTAAAATTTTATAAATTTAGTGAAAATTAGGCGAGTCTTTCTCGCTTCCATATTTGTCTCTATAGACATAGAACTGTTAATGAAGTGATAAGAATATTCATTCATATAATAATTTAATAACATTGATAAATATATCCTTATTATTTAAATACTTATATACATATATATATACGAATGTTTTTTTGTGGGATTATAATTGTTCTATTAATGTGCAATAAGAGTTTATGATTTTTGCATATTGTGCATTCCTCTTTGCCACAGCTTCGCATTTCAGTATGCAATTAGATTTCTATTTAGATATTTCTTTATGTAATTAGGAACTGTTATACGAGAATACCAAGGAGGGAGGATAAGCGACTGCATTCGAAGTATTTCATAAGCATTAATAACAAAAAAAATCAAATTTTAAATAAATGTACGCCTACCAAAAAACCAAACAAAAATATCTCAACAAATTTATTTGTGTGTGTATATGTGAATTGTGTGTAAATTAAAACTTTAGTGTGTGATAATTTTTATTTAGAAAAATGAAAATATGCGTAATTTATTTTAAATTTGTGGTTGTTAGGATATTTTTAAAATGTTATATTACAATTTACATTAAATGAAAAAAATAACAATTAATTTTTGATCAAATTTTTGTCAATTGTGTGTGTTGCTTGAAGCCGCGTGATAGTTTTAATTAATATCTAACATTAGAGTTTTCTTACTCTCTTAATTTAATTTATTATGTATTATAAATGTCTTATATCTTTTATTTAACAATTTTACATAACAAAAATTAATAAATGAGACTAAAAAAAATAAATAAAATTTAATTTATTTTATCATTGACTTATAAAAACTGATTTTTTTTTAATTTTACCTGTGTAAAAAGAGTAGCCACGACAAGGAGTGTAGTTAAGGAGGCCATTACTCTAGTGTCAAAAATTATGAGTAGTACGAACAGGAGGCACTAGAAGATCTCTATTAGTAGCTTAATCAATCGTGAGGATAAGCTATTTAAAGATGAGGATGTAATACTTTTTTCTGGGGAGGCAAGAAACGATTATACGACAGTGGAAGTTTGGCTATATTTTCAACGAACGCAGCTTGGGTTATCGGCGTAACCTGCTATTCTCTTTCAGGTAAGTGGTTATAACATTTCTACAAAAATTAATTTACAACTTCTCTAGAGCTACTCTGAAGTAGGTTTTATCTCTTTGTGGCGGAAAAACTATTTCGGCATGACAATGATTATATTTAACACATAGTTCGTTGTATTGTGTTCCACGCTTATCCATAAGATATCTAGATCTAGGGATGGAAGGAACTCGACTAATGTGACCTAAGTAAAGAGAGATAAACATTATTGTGATATACTACATATAAGTACACAAAATAAATATAAAAAACAATAATGATAGTTGTTTGAAAAGTACATAAAAAGATTTTTGTGAATTTAATGTTGACAGTTGTTCGATAAACTAAACCGTGTGAAGATAGTTCGAAAATTAATAATAAAACTTACAGTTCGTCATAGTTTAATTGATAGTTTTGCTTCGATATTATTCTTGTAACAGTGATTGTTCGGATCCAAATACTAGTGACATAGTTGACTCGTAAATATTATTGTGTATATGTGTTTATATATATATATTTTTATATTATATGTATATATTTGCCGGTATATATATATATATTTATTAATTATTATATATATATATATATATATACCGGTATTATATTATATATATATATAATATTATTATATATATATAATATATAGTTATATTATATATTATATATATATAATATAGTTGGTTGAGTATTAGGTATGTATAATATATATATATATATATATATATATTAGTGTTATGCAGTATAATATATTATATATTTATATATTTTGTATTATATATATTATAGTATAGATAATATTATATATAGTTATATTATATATATAGTATATATGATATATATTGATATTATATATATGTATATCATATATATATATTTCGTAAAATATGTTAAATATAATTATATATAATATTATATATATGCATGTAAACCTTAGTAATTTGAAATAACATATATATATTTCACATATTAGACTATACTGAAGAAAATAGAAAAGCTAATTCGAACCTTTCATCATTGTAAATCAGTAACAAATTTCATCTACAAAAGGAATAAATTGCCAGTAGATGTAATAACTAATATGTAATTTAAAAGATCTTTTCCCTCGCCAATTTATATCAAGATAAAACAGGTTGTAAATATTTTATCACTATGGAAGATTAAAATATTGGCTAAGATGGCTAGTTATGAAAAAGTATGCAATTAATTCAGTTTTCGGTTTTCGATTGTCAGGTTCCTGAAGAAGCTGGTGTCGCGTCGCGTGCGACACGAGTTGATTCAATTGTTAACTTTTTGTTTTATTTGTTTCCATGGTTTAAATAGCTCGGTAACAGTTCAATAAATACAATAGAAGTTTGGTTTTCATCATTAGCTTGTCATGGGAGGCATCAATACATTTAATGGGTGAGAGTAGTCAATGCGTGAAGTTTTATAGGTGTATCCTTCTCTCGTCTTCTTCTTCTCTCCTCTTATTATATATATTTTATATAGTATATATAGTATTTATATATTATTAGTTATAGTTAGGTTTAGTTTATTATAGTTTATTATATTATAGTATATATTATATATATATATATATATATATTATATTTATTGTAATATATATATA
>JABUQX010080039.1:0-20000 GCA_015478945.1 Trachelipus rathkii
CGTGATTTCCAGGATCTCTAAAGCATTGGACCAGCATTCAGCAATGTATCTGTTTTAATTGTGTTAATAGTTTTTAAGATACATATGACGGACAATGGAAATGCTTGGTCTTTATATATATATATATATATATATATATATATATATATATATATATATATATATATATATATATATATATATATATATATATATATATATATATATAGTATATGTTTTTAAGTAGGTGGAATTTATTTAAAATTATTATCCCATATCTCTCAAAATTCATTAATAGATATGGAAAAGGAATACATTAGTGAAACCTGGTAAATATTTTAGTAAAGTGGAAAATGTAAAAAAAAAAAAAAAAAAAAAAAAAAAAAATCAAAACTAACGGAGTCGTAAAACGTAACAGGATCCTTGTAAAATTTTACATAGGAAAATGTAAAAAAAATAAATAAAATAAAAATTGTTAATAATTTAGTAATATGATTTTACTCGTTAAAATAAATACACTTTCTATTAAATTTTGCTTTTTTTTAACTTAAAGAATACCACAAGGGTATACTGCACCGATGGCAGGAGTCGGGGTCTCGGCCTTCGACAGGGTAGGACTATTTCCCCCCTCTGGGGAGGGTCTCCGGAACCCCGCTCTTTGGTTTGGGTGTCGCGGGGTTCCTCCGCCCCTACTTCTACGGGGTATGGAAACGCCCCCTGCGTGTCTCCTTCTCGTCGGCTCGAGCCCCCCAAACTGGCTGTGTAATACCTTTACAAATAAAAAATATATATATACTATGTCCCAGCACCCCCGCCAAAAAAAAATAGCCAATTTTATGTTTAATTTTTTTTTAATTTTTTTTTTTACATTTTCCAAACCAAATTTTTACAAGGATTCCAAAATGTATTTCATTTCACTGTAGCTTTTTGTAGTTTTCAAGATATGATTTTTTTTTTTTTTTCTTTTTTTTCTCCCTCTCCTCTTTAACATTTGCTTTTGTCAGGATCTGTGCCAATGTATCTTTTCCGGTAGGCTGTAGTAGTTTTGAGATATGGATTGTGGCTCTTCTTTAGTTTGGCCATATATATATATATATATATATATATATATATATATATATATATATATATATATATATATATATATATATATATATAGTAGTATATATATAGTATATATATAGTATATATATATATATATATATAGAGAAAGAGAGAGAGAGAAAGAAAGAGAGAGACAGAGAACAACCATCAGATAGCAGTGAAATGAATGGAATTGGGGGGGGGGATGGGGGAGGGGCCCCAGGACTAACAATCAAGTTTCCAAAACTTGCATCATCGTGATTTCATACCATTAGGGTTTTGATTTTTAACATTTTAAATTTCAATCTCCACCTTTTTTTTTTTTTGCCTAAGGTACAAATAAAAAGTTATATTCTTTAACAACAACAACAACAACAACAACAAAATGGAGGTGTATGTAACATTTGGCAACCGTATATTTATACCTATTACATGAGAGTATCATTTTTACGGGTATTTATCTTTTTAATGTCAGCCGCACTGTTCTGTAGAATTCCTCTAACATTTGCCTTCATCATAATCTCTGTGAATGGTGGAAATATATATATATATATATATATATATATATATATATATATATATATATATATATAAATATATATATAAATATTTATATATATATATATATATATATATATATATATAGAGAGAGAGAGAGAGACTATGTCATGATTTTTCTTTTCTACTTACGTTTGATAGACCTAATGGAGTTGTTCGTTAGCTGTTAGACCCATAGTCAATAAAGTTTTCTCGACCAGCATATTTATCAACGAATATTACCACGACAGCATCAGATGACTTCTACTCAACAACAATAGTAAGGTAATTCAGTTTTATCTAACATAAGATTTCAATCCGTATAGGCCTATTTATAATGTGTGTTAATATTTCTACCAGTATTTATCCAGCCACAAATGTTCTGTGGAAGTCATTCCTGCTGCTTTTTAAATTTCAATAACACTTTTTTTTTGACACGGAGATAAATAAATATGATAAATTCGAAATTTACTAAAATACTTCCTTCAGATATTTTTCATGCTCTTTTTCAATCTTGCACTCTTTAAAAGCAGACCAAAGTCTGGGAAACGCCACACTCTCCCTCCCCTCCCCTTCCCTCCCCCTTTTTGAGTGGATTGCCTTAGGCAATAAATTGGGGGAATGAAGAATTGGGGGAGTTTAATTTCCTCTTCTGTTATTTTGTCCCTCGTTACAAAAAGCCAGTATTTTTGAATGGTGCCAAATATATATATATATATATAGTATATATAAATATATAGAGAGAGAGAGAGAGGAGAGAGAGAGAGAGAGAGAGAGAGAGAGAGAGGAGAGAGAGAGAGAGAGAGAGAGAGAGAGAGAGAGAGAGAGAGAGAGAGAGAGAGAGAGAGAGAGAGAGAGAGAGAGAGAGAGAGGAGAGGAGTAATCTTTTGGATAGTAGCATAAATCCTTCTGGAGGGTTTGAGACTCTTGTTTACCTTCACAGGCTCCCCTCGTGGCTGTGGGCAGGCAGTGTCCTTCTGCAGCTTTCTCACCCTGTGGAATATTGGAACAAACCCCTGGCTGCCTGCCTGCCTGCTCTCCTCCTCCTTCTTCTTTTCAGCCACCTCTCTTCTGTGGAACTCGCTACTTTATACTGTTTTTTTGATGCATTTAAGCTTCCTTTGAAGGTGTGGCCCCAGTCTATACGATATCTTTAGAGATTTGTGTTATGTTAGATCTGGTGAGACATATATAGATATATATATATATAAAGTTATATATATATATATATATATATATATATATATATATATATATATATATATATATATATATATATATATATGAACTTGTCCTTTAAAAGGTAGTTAACTGATATATATCTAACGAACAATGTAATCGATTTTTTTTCGATTATTTCAAGGCAAAAGTGCGACAAGGTTGCCAATAACAGCTTTTCTTTTTTTTTTAAACTAAAGGAATACCCAAGATTAAATAGCAAAGATTTGAAAGAGCCTAAAAATATATAAAAAAATATAATTAAAAAAAATTAACATAAAAAATTAACATGATAAAAAAAAGAAACTTGTGGAAACTTTAGATCTTTCATTGAGTTTTTAGCTAACACGACACTGCTGGCTGCATGAGCAGAGTTCCGCGATTGTCGATATTATGCCACTTTATATAACTTCCTTTTAAAGGATAAGTGCCTATATATATATATATATATATATATATATATATATATATATATATATATATATATATATATATATATATATATATATATATATATATATATATATATATATATATATCATGGTTCTTTCTCTTCCGGATCCTAGCTAGGTAGCAGTTACCTAGAATGGGAGAAAGGTAGTGAGTTGTGAACTTTTCAATAAATAAAAATTGTTCATGGGGTTTTCTTCTCAATAACCCCCTCCCCTCCCGAACAAGCCACCAAAACCATCCGAGGTTCACTAAAATTATAAATCATCCTTGAAATGATCTGGAAAAAAATGAAAAACGTAAAAAATGTTTTATATTAATCATCGGTCGGATGTACGGGGAAGAACAATCTCAGAGAAACGTTCGTGTGCAATGCATTTACGGGGAAAACTATTTGACATTTTTTAAATTTATCCCTTTTTCCTATTTATTTTCCAATCTCTCTATAACACACATACACACCTACACACACACACACACATATATATATATATATATATATATATATATATATATATATATATATATATATATATATATATATATATATATATATATATATATATATATATATATATATATATATATATATATATATATGGTCATGCGTTTCCATTGTCCGTCATATGTATCTTAAAAGTTATTAATGCTACAGTAAAACGGAATACATTTTTGGAATCATGTAAAGAGTTAGTCCTTTAAAAAATAAAAAAAACGGTTTTAAAAAAAGTTAATAAAATGTAGAAAAGTACTTTTAAACTTATTTTAATTAACGTAACCTTACGTTGCCCTTTAAATAATGGGTGGTGTTTAAAACTAAAGAATACCCAAGGGTATACCGCCCCGATGGTAGGAAAGTCGGGGTCTCGGCTTCAACCATGGCAGGATTACTTCACCTCTGGGAGGATCTCCGGAACCACCGCTCTTGGTATTTGGGGTGTCGCGGGGGTCCTCCGCCCTCGCCACGGGTATGGAAAACATCCCTATATTCCCTGTCGTCTGAGCCCCTAGTATGCTGTATATATATATATATATATATATATATATATATATATATATATATATATATATATATATATATATATATATATATATATATATATATATATATATATATATATATATATATATATATATATATAAAGTACTTGTGGCAAAGACGATTTTTCGATTCAGACCCCGTTACAAACCCCGTTACAAATTTATGACCCCGTTATAATGAACTGTTTTTAGAGATTGCAGATTTTTTGATAGAATTTATCATTTTACACGAACATATTAATTGTTATTTATTACTCATTTATTACATTAATTATACGTTCCAGGGCTAACGTTTTACGCTGATTCCGAAAATGTATTCCTTTTTACTGTAGTATTAATAGTTTTTAAGATACATATGACGGACAATGGAAACGCTGGCCTATATATATATATATATATATATATATATATATATATATATATATATATATATATATATATATTTAAAATATATATATATATATATATATATATATATATATATGACAAAGTTACTTAACGCCCACACGGAACGGGAGCTCGGATCAAAAAAAATTTTTCACAGGTAGCATCTATGATACATAAATAGATGTTCTAGGGTCGAAATGAAATTTTTTTTTTTTTTTTATTTCTTTTATTTTTTTTTTTTTACCTGTTTTGGGGCGAAATTATATATATTATTTGTAAAGGTATTACGGCAATGTAGGGGGCTCGAGCCGACGGGGAACACAGGGGGGACGTTTTCCATACCCTTTAGGGAGGGGCCGAGGAACCCCCGCGACACCCAAATACCAAAGAGCGGGGGTTCCGGAGACCCTCCCCGGAGGGGGGGAAATAGTCCTACCCCGTAGTTCCCCGGAAGGCCGAGAGACCCCGACTCCTACCATCGGTGCGGTATACCCTTGGGGTATTCTTTAATTACATTTTCCTTACTAAAATTTTACCAGGATTCCAAAAATGTATTCCTTTCCGTAGCTATTGTAGTTTTTGAGATATGATTGTTTTTTTTTTTTTTTTTTTTTTTCATTTCGACCCTAAACGTCTATTTATGTATTATCATAGAGGCTACCTGTGAAATTTTTTTTTTTTCTTTTTCTCTTTTTGTGTGTGTGTTATTTATTTTTTATATATATATATATATATATATATATATATATATATATATATATATATATATATATATATATATATATATATATATATATATATATATATATATATATATATATATATATATATATATATATATATATATATATATATATATATATATATATATATATATATATATATACACGCATACATACACACACAGACACATTTTAAAATCAATGAATTTAATAATTGATTATTATTATTATTATTATTATTATTATTATTATTATTATTATTATTATTATTATGCAAACCTAAAGAAGTTACCGGCATGTAATCTCGAAAACTAAGATAGGTACAAGAAAACTGATAACATATATGGAATCAGCGTATGAAATTTGCATGGAAAATGAAAAAAAAAATTTTACTTTTTTTTTTTTTAATATATCTCCAAAACTACGATAGGTAGAAGAAAACTAATAACATATATGGAATCAGCGTATAAAATTCTTTTAGGGGGCTCGAGCCGACGGTGGGACAGAGGGGGGGACGTTTTCCTCACCGTAGGGGAGGGGCGGAGGAACCCCTGCGACACCCAAATATCAAAGATGGGTTCCGGAGACCTCCCCGGAGGGGGGGAAATAGTCCTACCCCGTCGTCCCCCAGGAGGCCGAGAGACCCCGACTCTTTGCATCTTTGCGGTTTACCCTGGGGTATTGTTTTAGTTAAAAAAAATCTTTTTCATACATATTTCATACGCTGATTCTAAATATGTTATTAGTTTTCTTGTACCTATCGTAGTTTTGGAGATACAAAAAAAAAAAAAAAAAAAAAATTTTTTTCATTTTCCATACAAATTTCATACGCTGATTCCATATATGTTATCAGTTTTCTTGTACCTATCTTAGTTTTCGAGATATCATGCGGGTAACTTCTTTAGTTTCACCTTATTATTATTATTATTATTATTATTATTATTATTATTATTATTATTAATAAACATAATAGAATAATTATTTCTTTAACTTGAACGAACCCATCCAACCAACCAATCAAGGAGGAATTTATTTAAATTAAAGGCTTGAGTTTTTAAAAAGGTTTTTATGTTATTTTATTAATTTTCATTTATTTTTCATTAATAATAATAATAATAATAATAATAATAATAATAATAATAATAATAATAATAATAATAATAATAATAATAATAATGGAGAGTGGCAAGAAATGAAAGTTTACCAGAGCGCGCGATTCCTTTTTGAAAATTGTCAGCAGTGGTGCCAATTTTCGCGTAATTAACTAATTACATTATTTGCGGGTATTTTCAAGGTTATTATTGTTTTGGAGGGTATTTGGATGGTGAAATAACAATTATAGAAAAAAAGAATAAACTTTAGTAATATATTAAATTTAATTTTACTGAAAACTAAAGGAAAATTGAGATAATACGAAAAATGCACGTCTACATGTTAATAACATGTAAGACGACGGACGTTATGTAAACTTGGCACCAAAGCTGAGTAAGTCACGTGTCCATTTCCCTCCCTCTCCCACAATTCTTTCCCTCATCTTCCTTTCCCTGAAGCAACTATTTTATATATAATTCTCCCATATATATATATATATAATATATATATATTATATATATATATAAGTATATATATATTATAATATATATAAATACTATATATATATTATATATATATATATATATATATCATATATATATATATTATATATATATATATATATATATATAATATATAATATTTATATATATATAATTATCTATATATATAAATATATGTATATATATATTTATATATATATATATATAATATAAGGCCATAGCCTCCAGAAAAGCATCATGCATGAAACTAAAAAATTATAACAGCTACAGAAAAAAAAATAACATTTTTGATTTTAGCAAGCATTTTCATCATGAAACTTAAAAAAAAAAAATTTTATCTAAAATATTAATACCACCTTTCTATACTAATTACTTAATTTTAGATCAAGTGCAAGCTTACGGTGTAGCAATAATCCATTTTTCAAAATTCAATTTGAAATTAGTTTGCATTTCTTCATTTAATCATTTCGATTGCAGAATAAATATTTATTTTTTTCTTTTATATATCCTTTTAATTAGCGGTTTCGAGCCGACGGAGGACGAGGGGCGACGAAGTGCCCCCCCGTTCGTCCCCGGTATAGGCCGAGAAACCCACGACTTCATGCTATCGATCTGATTTACCCCTAGAGGATTTGCTTTATTAGTATAAAAAAGCAAATAAAATTCAAACATTTAGCCCTCTGCTGCTTGCTCACATCGAGTATAGGCGAGTTTCTGACATTCTCAGTAAAAAACCTGTAATATCATTAAAGTTTGTTCAACATTTTTAACATTAGAATGTTCAAGCTATTTTTATTTATTTTATTTTTAAATTTCATTGGTAAAAATGTCTCCTGATTAATTAAAATGTTATTGTATTTTCCTTTACCTGTTATGTTTTTTTTGTTACGTGCATGTTGCTTTTCTGGAGGC
The DNA here is from genome assembly GCA_015478945.1 of Trachelipus rathkii. Taxonomy (NCBI): domain Eukaryota; kingdom Metazoa; phylum Arthropoda; class Malacostraca; order Isopoda; family Trachelipodidae; genus Trachelipus; species Trachelipus rathkii. The sequence goes on from JABUQX010080039.1 coordinate 7,925, forward strand.
TGAACCATCTATATATATATTTAACCTTATCGTGCCTCAAAACAAGTTAAAATTAAAAGAACAATTTTATAACTTATAAAACATAAAATTTACGACATATAAAGTCCCAAATATATGCTTTTGAAAAAAAAAAAATTACTTTAGATGGGATATCATTCACTAGGAAAATTAAATAAAACGCTATGGAAAAAAATACCAAAAAAAACTGCTCAATTCAGACGAAAAAATGACCACACATCCGTCTTCTCAAGGCAGAAGCCTATGACAAGCTTTGTTCTTTACATTTAAGAGTATATATTTCGGTTTGTACTGGAATTTTCTCGAGTTCATTTCATGCAAAAAAATGTCCTTATGCTCAGGGAATAAGGTATTCCGAAAAATTCTAAATACAAGTTTATGTAGATTTTAAATCCACGTGGGGGACGCGAAAGGAGATTATAATATAATTATAATATATACTATATACAATGAATTATAAGGAGAGAAGAGAAGTAGTATATATGTGTGTAAAGAGATGGTGTTAAAAAATTCAAAAGATATATATAATATATATATAATATATTAATAATAATATACTAAGATAATATATATATATAGTCCAGCGTTTCCATTGTCCGTCATTATGCTATCTTTAAAAACTAAATAACTACAGTAAAACGGATACATTGCTGGAATTCTGGTCCAATGCTGGTAGTCCTGGAATGTTTTAAAAAAAAAAAAAAAAAAAAATAAAAAAAAAAAAAAAAAAAAAAAAAAAAAAAAAAATTATATCTCAAAAACTACAATAGCTACAGCGAAAAGGAATACATTTTTGGAATCCTGGTATAATTTCACATAGGAAAATGTAAAAAAAAAAAAAAAATTATTGTTAATAATATATAGTAATATAGATTTAGCGATGCAGCATCCCATACAGTTAGAGACCTTATTTATGAAAGTTACTTCGTTAAAATAAATAGACTTTCTATTAAATTATTGTTTTTTTTCTAAAAAAGAATAAAAATCATATTATAGATTCATGGCAGGAGTACGGGGTCTCTCGCCTTACCGGGGAACTACGGGGTAGGACAATCCCCCTCCGGGGAGGGTCTCCGGAACCCCACTCTTTGGTATTTGGGTGGTGTCGCGGGGGTTCCCCGCCCCTCCCCTAACGGGGTATGGAAAAACGTCCCACCTATGTTCCCGTCAGGCTCGAGCCCACCTAGTGTGCCGTTAAAAGAAATTTGAATAGAAAGTCATGATTACTTATCGAGAAACAATAAAAGGTCTCTAAATGGGCTCTCTAATTAATTATTACTATAATTATTACAATAATTTTTTTTTATATTATTATTTTTACCATTTTATTTTATTTGAAAATTTTCCCAGGTTTCCAAAAATGTATTCCCTTTCGCTGTAGCTATTGTAGTTTTGAGATATATATATATATATATATAATAATAGATATATAATATATATATAGCATAAATATAGGGTTGGTATGAAAAAAACCACTATCCTAATTATTGGTTATTTTTTTGAAAAAAAAACACGTTTTTTTAAACAAATGTTTTTTGTTTTTTCTAAAATTTAACCTCATTTTATGTATATAAAAGATGTTTTTAAATTATACAGTAAAGAAGTGTGTTGTGGTTGTGGTCAAGTACCAATACCCCTCTAGGCCCTAATAAAGATTGACATAATAGGTAACTTTTATATACGTGTAATTATATATATAATATATAATATATATATATTATATATAATATATATATAGTATATATATATATATATATATATTATTATATTATATATAATATAATATTATTATATATATTATACGGAGTATATATATATATAATATAATATATATATAATATATATATAATATATATATATATATTATATATATATATATATATATATTATATAATATAATAATATATATATATATATATATATATATATAATATATATAATGATATATATATATATGTATAATATATGATCAAAAAAAAAGCAGATGAGTAATTATAACAGGTGTTTTTTTTGGGCAAGTTCAGTAGAAAATAGAGAAATGTGGAGTGTGATTGATTTCGGTGAGGGGAGAGGTATGTGGTGTAGTAATAACTTTCTTTAAACACAATAGTATCCATAAGTATACTGGAGTTGGTGTAGTAGAGATGGTATCGAAGTGAAAAGTATGATTGATTTTTGTTGGTGGAAGAAGGAGATGTTGAAGTATGTATCTGATGTTAAAAATCAGTGAGGGGTTAGGAATGGGAATTATCGGATCATTATGTTGTTCTATGGAAAATAAGTTTAAGTGGACTGGATGAGAGAGGAAGGTATGATTACGGAAGGAGTGGGATAAAATATAAGCAGTGAGAAGTTATGAACATAGGTATAAGGATAGTATCTGTTAAAGAACGCTCAGCAAGTAAACAAGTGAAGTAACAGTTGAAACTGAATAAATCTGGGAGCAAATGAAGGAAGCAGTTGTTAGCAGTGCAGAAGAAGTATGTGGGTGTGCAAAGTAGAAGGAAGAATGATAATAGTGAGTGGTGGAATGAAGAGGAGATGCAAGCGGTTAAAAGTAAAAAAGAAGCGTGGTTAAATGTACTAAAAGCAAATGATGAAGTTTCAAAAGAAAGATAGCTTGGAATTATATAAGGAGGAAAAAAGGAAATCTAAAAGATGGCATACGTAGAAGAAAAGAAGAGGTAAAATGAACAGTTTGGGAATTAGGATGAATGGGGACATACAAGGGAAGAGAAGCTCTTTCTGGAAGGAAAGCGCGTTAAGTGTAAGAATTAGAATAAGCGAAACCTGAAATAATTGAATAGGATGGTGTTTGTAATGTGATGAAATGGATTGCGTAGTGCGAGTGTGGAAGAACACTTTGAAATCTGATAATATTGGCAGTTAATGATGGGGTAGATAATGACTGGTTCGGGGTGATGGATACAAGAAGGAATAGGTATTTGGGATGAGAGTTATAGCAAAAGAGGAGAAATAAGGTAGAGGAGAAGGGTGAGAATAGTAATCTGCAGGTATAGATGAAAACTGGTGAAATGATCAAAACGAGACAAGATGGTGATTGATTGGATCTTGAAGTTGTGTAAAAAGGCGTTTATGAAGGGTATAGTTTCGAGGGATTGCGGAGAGAGAGCCAGTAATTATACCTATATAGTTAAGGGAGGATAAGGAACTAATAGAAATCAAATATAGTGGTATTTAGATTTTATGAGTGTGTAGGAAGTAATATGCTGGGTTTTGGTCGAAAGATGCGCAGATGACTGAAGGACTGATTTGGGAATTAACAAGGTGCTTTAGGAGAATTTGCTAAATTTGCTGAAAAATTTGCCAAAAAAAATTTCTTTAACATTGAGCAAATGATAAAGAAAATTAGAGAGAGGAAGAAATAAATTGTATTTAGGTTTTTATGGATTGCAAACAGGGGTTATGATAGGGTTAATAGGGAGGTCTATGGCAGGTGTTAGTTGATATTATGTGTTTGGTGATAGAGCTCTGAATGGAATCAAAGTAGTGTTATGATTGATAGGATGTGGTAAGGTGAAAATAATGGTTTCTGTAAAAGTGATTGGATTAAGTATTAATAGCGGACGTGAGGCAAGGTTGTGTTATGTCTCACTTGGTTATCAATTTGTATATGGATAGGGTTATGAAGAATTGAAGGTAGGCGTCATGACAGGAAATGGTTTTAGAATGATGGAGATGAGTAGAGGGTGCCCTACCTATTATACTATGCGGATGATTTGGTTTTGTGATGGCGATTGAAGAGTTGAAGGAATTGGTAGAGAGTTTGGCCAGGATGTGTTAAAAGGAAGGGGGTTATGACAAGTCAACATATGATAAGAGTTAGGTACTAATGAGTTGTGAGGAGGGCAGTCCTCAGTGTGAAGTTATGATAGATGTGAACAGCTGTAACAAGTGTCTGAGTATAAATATTATAGGATATGTTGGATGAGAAGGAACGGATGATGCAGGGTTAGTAGGAAAAGAGAGTGAATGCAAGAAGGTGGCTTGGCTGCAATTAAATTTGAAGTGAAACGTTAAGGGACTAAGTCGTTAGGCGCTTAGTGGGTCTTACAAAAAGGATATGTGTACCTGTGCTAATGTATAAGAGTGAGACTATGGTCTGTGAATAAGAAGTACTTAGATCTAATGTTTTTTTCCTTTCCCAACCCTAGGCATGCTAGGTGTGAGAAGAATGAAAAATGAGGATGAACATATTAGAGAGTTGTGTGGTGGAGGAGAAGGCAAAAGCGTAGAAATAAATGAAAGTATATTGAGATGGTGTGGTCACGTGGAAAGGATGATTGATAGTCGGTTTTAAGCAGATGATAGTGGCGAGTATGTATTGAACCGATCGGCTGGAGATCGAAGAAAAAGTGGATTGAGTCAGTAAACGATGTCTGAAGGAGAGAAATGTAGGTTTGGCAGAGGCGAGAGAATAAAGGTGCATAATAAGAGAGAATGGCGGTGTTTTGTGAGGGAGTATGGTTGTGACCCACCTGGGTCAAGGATGACCCTATACACTGAAGATATCTCACCATAAGTATGAGGGTCCGGCAGTCCCGCTGAAGCATTATAGGGGTGGATTTAATCTGACTGCGACGAGTCCTTACTAATTTATGGTACAGAGGGAGAAGGGGGGGTAAGGCTGTGGCTTTCTTTTCATATTGTCAATTTATCTTACTGCTTTTCTTTTCTTATGCTTGTTACGCACCTTACCCACCAAGTCATTGCGAGAAAAAGGTAGATGAAGAATAATATATATATATATATATAATATATATATATAAAATATATAATATATTTTAATATATATATATATATTATATTATAATATAAATAATAATAATAATAATAATAATATATAAGTAAATAATAAATAATAATCAGATCATATGTGGAATGTAATAATTATATGCCCTTGAGCACTAATAAGAACTAATTAACACTAAACTCTACTTTATATATTGTATACTCTTTTAACATATTGTATTACTGTATTTTATAATGCCTAAATACCCTAACAAAGACTGGCTTACATTGGCACCAAGTTGGTTTTTTAAGAGTCTTAAAATAAAACAAAAAAATTTTGGCATTGGTCTTTTTTTAAAAAAAACGTGTGATTTTTTTAAAAAAATACGAAACGGTCATTTTTTTTAATCCAACCCGTAATATATATATATATATCATATTTTTTTTTTTTTTTTCCGAGGACCAGCATTGGGACCAGCATTCCAGAAAATGTATCCGTTTTACATACTGTAGCAAATAAGAGTTTTTAGATACATCTGAACGACAATGGAAATGCGGCTTATATATATAGTATATATATATATATAATTTATAATAATATTATATATATATATATAATAATATAATTATATAATATTATACTATTATATATATATATATATATAATATTATATATATATATGATATAATATATTATATATTATAATATAATATAATAAATATATATATATATAGAGTTCAACCTCCCGGAAAGACAACAGATATGTAACAAAAAAAACTCTAAACGCTACAGGAATAAATAAAAATTTTATAAATCAGGAGACTTTTTATCCATGAAATTAAAAAAGAAAAAAAAATAAACGCTTTTGAAAAATTTAAAATTGGTTAAAATGTGGAAAATCTGTATGATATGATCATTTTTTGTGAAACACGATGAACTAATGGCTTTGGACGCAGAAGACGCAAAAGGTGCCAAATGGCGAGTTTTTTAACTAAAAGATATCCCAAGGTAAACCAGAAAGATGGAAAGAGTACGGGTTTCTCGGCACCGGTGGGGAGACGGGGCCTCTGTACCCTCCGTACGGCCGAAACCCCCTAAAAAGGAGATGAAAGAAAAATTAACATTTTCTCCAGAGCATAAATAACAACGCCATCCATGAATGCCGGGATTTTCTAGTACTATTATGGCGGTCACAATTTAGCCGCTGGTCTTACGATGCCAGCCGAGAATTTGGATGAATTCTGTAACGAGATTGATTAAGGAAGTAGTTTGATCAAACTATCATCTTAAGCTTCATCGAATAAAAATTGCTTGCTCGACAATCAAAATTATTTATTCTTGTAGCTGTGTTATAGTATTAGTACATACATGATGCTCTCTGAGAGGCTGACCAATAATATATATATATACTATATATATATATATATATATAATATATATATATATATATATAATATATATAATATCTATTATATATATATATATAATATATATAATATATATATATTATGGGAAGTTACATAAAGGAAGATAAAAAACTATAGAACTTTGAGGGGAAAAAGGGGTTATTTAATTAGAAGAAAAGTTCTACTATATAATATGTAGAACAATGAAAAGCCAGATGTATTATAAAAAACAAAAAAAAAAAAAAAAAAAAAATTAAATTTTTTAATATTAATACATTCTAGAGACGCAGCTTTGTCGTGGTACTTTTTAGATCTTGCAACATTTTTTAATGGTTGGCGATTTTTTATATTGTAATTTTTTTTTTTTTTTAAACATAATGGGACCCCAAGGGTATACCGTACCGATGCAGGAGTCGGGGTCTCTCGGCCTTCCGGGAAAAGACAGGGTAGGACTATTTCCCCCCTCCGTGGAGGGTCTCCGGAAACCCCCGCTCTTGGTATTTGGGTGTCGACGGGAGTTCCTCGCCCTCCCCTATCGGGTATTGGAAAACGTCACCCCCCTCTGTTTCCCGTGCGCGCTCGAACTAACTAGGGCAAGTAAATCACTATTATTATATATATATACACGGTCAAGTAGGGGGCTCGAGCCGACAGGGAACACAGGGGGGACGTTTTCCAACCCGTAGGGGAGGGCGGAGGAACCCCCGCGACACCAAATCCAAAGAGCGGGGGTCCGGAGACCTCCCCGAATCGGAAACTAGTCCACCCTGTTCGTTCCCCGGAAGGCCCGAGAGACCCCGAACTCCTGCCATCGGTGCGGAATACCCTTGGGGTATTGAGTTAAAAAAAAGTAAAAAATACAATATAAACTCGCAAACCATTAAAAAAATGTTGCACGATCTAAAAAATACCACGACAAAGCATGCGTCTTTGGAAGTAATTTATATAAAATATTAAAAAAAAAAAAAAAAAAATATAAAATACATTTAGCTTTCATGTATCTAATATATATAGTAAACTTTTCTTCTAAATAAACTTTTCTCTAAAGTCTTTAGTTTTTCCTTCCTTTATGGTAACCCTTCACATATAAACTATATAAATATATATTAATAATATATATATATATTATATATATATATTATATATATATATATACTAATTATTAATATATATATTAATATTATAATAGGCACATTCTCTCTTTTAAAAGGGTAGTTACACAAAAATGTCATAATACTGACAATGCGCAAAATCTGGCTCGATGCAGCCCAGCAGTGTCACGTGTAGCTAAACACTCCAATAGAAAGATTGCAAAAGTTTCCACAAGTTGCTTTTTTTATCATGTTAATTATTGTTATTTTTTTTTATTTAGTATTAATATATATATATTTAAGGGGCTCGAGCCGACGAGGACAGAGGACGAAGTCCCCCCGTCGTCCCCCGCTGAGGCCGAGAGACCCTGACTCTTTCAAATCTATTGCTATTTAATCTTGGGTATCCTTTAGTAAATAAAAAAAAAAACTCATTTTTCAAAATTGTTCTGCACTTTTGCCTTGAAATATCGAAAAAAAATCGTTACTGGTTCGTATCGATAATATATCGGTTAATACACCTATTAAAGGAGAAGTTCCTATAAATATAATAGATATATTAAATATATTATATATATAATAAATTATATAATATAATATTTATATATATTATATATGTATATTATATATATTATATATATTATATATATATATATTATTATTATTAATTATTTTTCCCGCATTAAGCGGGTAGTGGTACGTGCAGCTTCCCTAATACATTCCTTCATCTCGCCCTCACCACCTCCTCGCATTCCATTCTAATCTCTCGGCCAACACCTACCTTCCTCACACCCTCATCCCTCTCTCTTCCAGCATTTTCTTTATTCTATCCATCCACCTTCTTCTTGGTACTCCCCCTTCCTTCTTCTATCCCTCCGCCTCCAAACCTCCTAACCACCCTCGCTCCTCCATTCTACTCCAATCGTCCAAACCATCTAAACATTCCCTACTCCAGCTCTCTCACCAACCATATCTTCCAATCACATCTCTCCCTCACCACCCTATTCCTAAGCCTCTCTCTTTTCTAACCCCACATACCGCTCTCAACCCTTACATCTCAAACACTTCCAATCTTGGACCTAGCATTCAACCCCATGTTTCACACCCATATTAGTTACCGCTGGAACACAACTTTTTTCAAACATACTTATCGTTTTATGTGATAAATCCCCCCCTTTCCATATTCCCTCAAACCACTCAATGCTCTCATTCCCTCTACCTACTCTGTGATCTATACTGCTCTTCATCCCTCCTTCTTACCCAAAACACATCCTAAATATCTGAAAAACCTTAACTTCGTCAATACTCACCTCCTACTCTAATCTCTAACCCATCCCCATCATACTGTTCCCCTACCTCAACACTAAACACTTTACTTTTTACCATGGATTTATCTAAGACCCTTTATGTCCACACACTCTTCTCAACTACCATTCACCAAAATACTACAGCCTTCTTGAATCCTTCGCCCCAGATAAGATATCATCCGCAAATAGGTATCATGTTCACTTCCCATCTATCACCCCTTCCATCAGTATCACCCCTCATACCCTCCCTCATCATTCACTCTGCAAACACTCTCGCAATAAAATAAGTTGAAAGCCACGGGACAACACATCCCTGTCTCAACCCTTTCTCCACTCCAAACATCTCACTCTCCCCTCCTAATACTCTCACAACACATTCTTCTATTCATGAAAGGCCCATAACACCTTTACCTAATTTACCCCTACTCCATGTTCCTCCAGGACCCTCCATAATTCCCTCCTTTCACTTCTCATCATATCTTTCTCCAGATTCTAAAAAAACACCCAATACACTTCCCTTTGCCTTTCTTATACCTTTTCTCCCACAAGCATTCTTCATTGTGATACATTTGATCCACACACCTTCCCATCCCTTAAATCCTCCTGTCTTCCCCATTCTCTCTTCGTTAAATCTCCTTACCCTCTCAATTTAGTATTCTCCCCATACACTTCCCTACTACACTCAAAAGACATATACCTCTATATTTCACTCCATCCTATCCCCCTTCCCTTTATACAGGGGACCAAACAACCATCCTCCAATCCTGTTGTATATATATTACTATATAATATAATTATATATATAAATATATATAAATATATATATATATATAGTATATTATATTATATTATATATATATATATATAATAGATATCATATATATATATAGTATATATATAATATAATATATAATATATATATATATAATTTTTTCAAAATCGCTTCCCGTCAACCCATGCAATTTTAGTGAGTTTCGATCATAATAAATATTCGTACTATATATATGTCACTTCTGTTTTCACATCTGTTTACATCTGTTCACATCGTGACCAGATTTTATCATTTTTAAAGTCCAAAAGAATGATTGTATATATCAGTACCATTATACCGTACTAAAATTTACTCTGACAGCCAATCAGTAGCTTGCTTTGGAAGGCAGGTCTCGTGACGTCACAACACAGTCCGAGAAATTGGATTGACTTTCTTTCCTATGAAATTACAATGGAAAATTACAGCAATTATAATTTGTTGTAACTCCCTTATTAATTAATATTTTGAACTGTCACTTGCTTCCGACCCTGGAGTTGTGAATTTTTATATCCCATATAAAGGATTTTTCATTATGTTAATTATTACACTAGTGTTTCAAAGTTTTTTTAATAAACTTTACCTCGTTTATTTAAAGTAAAAATTAAATACATATTCGTAAAATATATCTTAATACAAATTTTCTATGAGTTTTCGTTGGTATTCCCACAAGAGATTCTTCAAATCCAACATAAACTCGGTAAGGGTTGTATGTGACTTCCTCTTGTATTTCATGAATTGCTTCAGGAGACAAAATATTTTCAGCTTTTTCTGGCTTAAGGAAAATTTTTAATTGTATAAGAAAATCTTCTAAGTTCTTACACCTAGAAAAACTATTGTCTTTCAAGAGGTACTGTCTGGCTTCTGATGTAAAATCTGAAGAAATCTCCTAGGAACGTTTTGTTTCTTGACTTACTCGCTTACTCATCTTTAGCCATGTAATAAGTATAAAAATAACGAAATAAGTTCTTCTCTGGCTAACATAACATGTATTTTTTAAAATCATTCCAAAGTTTTTATTTAAAAATAACTATTATTCACTTACATTTATATTATTCACTCGATGTTAACGTAAAAATATTTAAAGTTTTTTAAATAATTCGGGTTTCTTTTTATTATTATTATTATTATCTATGTACATTGACATTCCATCACACGAGAAAACACAACTACCCGCACTCTTACAGATACGAAACTGACCTCTCTCTCTGTAAAATGTGTTGAAATAACTACTTTAAGGTTCTAAATTTAGGATAATCCTTTTTTGTAACCGCGGGGCGATTTAAGCCTAATTCCAAGGTCAAAATATATTTCAAACTGACCTTCTTTCTGTAAAATGTGGTGCCAATAACTACATTAGGCCTAAATTTAGGCCTAAATTTAAGATAATCCTTTTGTAGACGGGCTATTTTAATCCTAATACCAGGTCAAAGGTAATTCCAGGTATAGCCAAGAATCATTGTTATTATTATTTTTATAATATATTTCCACTGAAACATGCTGGATCGGTAAGATCCTTTAAAAGCAGGTAAAAAGGAAATGTTTTCCATTCTTGTGATTGTTGTCGGGGTAAATTCTTATCGTCTATATGACCTCGTATGGTGATTGTGGTCGAGATTATTTTATTTCGTCTTTTGAAAATTATCTTTGTTCTCTTTAAAACTTGTATTTGAGCAGGTGTGTGTTTTATTATCTTTTAGTCCCCAAACTCATTTTTAAAATCATAGTCATTTTTAGCTGTTAAGCGTGCACAAGGTATCTGATTTGTATTAAAAGTGTTTTATTTTTACTAAATGTGTATTCATATTTAATAATAATACTTACATTGAGGAATATTATTATTTCACTAGAATAGATAAATAATTAATTCACTAGTCTCATAAGCTAACCACAGGGCTCAGCAATGAGCCCCCACGCAAAAGGCTGCAACCCGCGACCCGCTTGGTTGCTGCCGCCGCGTCCCCGCCGCCGCGTGCGCGCAGGCGCAATAGGCGCAATATTCCCCGCCGCCGCGTGCGCCCGAGGCGCAATATTCCCGCGTATCCCCCGCCGCGGCGCCCGCAGGCGCATTTTCCGCGCGAATGAAATATAATATATATATATATATTATATATATATATATATTATTATTTATATAATAACTATTATATATTATATATATATTATATATATAATATATTAATATATATAATATATAATATATATATATATATATATATATATATATATATATATATATATATATATATATATAAATATATATAATATATATATATATATATATATTTATTTATATTTGTGTGTTGTGTGGGTGCGTGGTAAGTCGTCTATGGGGTGAACCGTAAAGTGTATATGTGTTATGTGTGTATGTGTGAATAAGAGAGGTGGTTGTATGTGTGTATAAGTGTAAGTGTAAGTGTCTATGTAAGTGTAACTGCTTAAAAGCTGAATCATCACTATAGGTGGGTATCAAAGATGACGCCCATCAAAGATGAGTCCATCAAGATGAACACTAAACAGCAGAGGTACCAAAGCAAAGTTATTAAGTTGAGGTATCAAAAGCGGAGGCATCAAAACTGAGGCATCAAAGTTGAGGTATCAAAAAGCTGAGGTATTAAAGTTGAGGCATTAAAATATCGAGTGGGTGGGTGCGCATGTGTAAGTGTGTCGTGTGTCGTGTGTGTGTGTGTGTG